>CBVK0100692706.1:0-11080 GCA_900067695.1 Picea abies
CCTCACATGTGATGAATTGCTTCACTACAACAAGTAAATCATGCCACCTATTTTTCAAGAATGAAATTGGCATACCTCTATCACAGTTGGTTATTTTTCATGAGGTAAACTGTAAATTCCAAGGGACTTCCTCCACTTTCACGTTTTTGAACCATTTCTGACCAACCGCTAGCAATCCCGTGGCTTGACTCAAGAACTCTTCAGTTACTTCCAATTGCACATCACCGACTTTTTCCCTACAACCATAAAAGGTTAAGGAGAACTCTTGGGTGACCTGAAGATTAAAACCCTGAAACTTTTTTATGAAAATATGTCAACCATTCATTTCCAAATCCTCCCTAGTATTATCATATGATAACAGGGTTTGGATACCATTTGGTTCAACCCTTACCACCGGAGCCATACTAAACAGAAGGGTAATTAACGCACAACACACAAGTAGGGTTTGCAAAAACGAAAAAGAGCCATAGCCTCGAGCTTTAACAATACATGTTGTAATGACTCAAACGATGAGAAGGAAGTTTTAATCAAAACGCATGCGAAGAGTTCTGTGAAACCCAAGACCATCCTAAGAAGTAATGGCAACCTGTACATCATATGCCACCTTGTTATTGAGTACATGCTAGGACCAAAGTACTCAGAAAACATAAGTGCGCACATCATACTTTGATTACAAAGTTGGGTAAACGAATAATCAAAAGTTTTGTAAAAGAAATGTGATCAAGGATCAAACCACAACCAATACAAACAATATTAAATGGTGGTATCTTTCGTTTGTTAAGACTATCAATCTCTTAGGCATGCTTATGAGTTGACAAGGTGAAAAACACAAAAGGGTGATACCTTCTTGGCAAAGAATCGAACTCCATATTAAATAAACCATTTGCCTTCAATGAAATTTTAAAACAAAATGGTAACGATAGTTGCAATTTTTTATGCTTTCAGTCATGAAAATGAAGCATGAATAGATGATAAGTAAAATGCGACAATTAAAAACTGTCATTTAGGGAAATGCTCATGAAGAGTAATGATATTTCATAGAACCTGTGTAGGCAGCTTATAAAAATAATAATTATATAATCGCTGCCAACAAGGCCCTAAATGACGTTTTTATCCAATCAAAACTCACAAAAAAAATGTGTCGTACACTTTGTTTTTGCAACTAAAATAAAATAACTTGGAGAAAGCTATCTAATAGAGCTCACATGAGAAAGTTACAACCAAAAAAGTTAATGTAAAATTTTGGGACTAGATTACTTCCAGAGGGCATAACTCCTTGCTCAGAAGTATGTTTAGGGAACAAGAGTAGTCTATGAAAAGATTATGATCCATAGAAGACATCCATGGAGCTATGTTTTGGATATGGGTAATTGAAAATGTGCATAAATACAAAGAAATGTCATATAGCATACATCGATAAATTGGGTAAAACAAGCTATACTTCCCTAGACCATAACTTTCATCTTAGATATAGGACTTGAGAAAATGAATAGTCATTGGAAATGTCTTGATGATTAGAAGACATATGCAAACCCATAATTTCAAATTGGGCATTATAATTTCTCAGAAAGTAATAAAGAGATTTCTATAGTAGTAAATAAGTGGAAAATTACAACATGTAAATGTTGTAACTTCTCGCTCGAAACTCATAATGAGGCATGAGTAAACCTATTGGAAACATGTTTCATTGTTGGATGTTTTTTATGTTGACCTGATTTATACTTTAGGTTTCCAAAAAAACCCTACAAACCATCGACCCTTCTAGAGACCAGAAGGAAACACTACGCATAGAGTGCACAATGCATTCTCACCTGAGATGGATTATGGGTCACTACAAGACTCAAATGTCTACATTCATGGAAGGGATAGTGCTCATGGGGATGTTAGGCCTACTACTCTTCTACTTCAACATTCATTAGATCTACCATTTATTTAACCTTTAACATTCATTCTGCATAATATATCATCACTAATCTATTGCGCGTTGTAAATAAACATTAACAGATTCATTCAATTATCCATTCATTCATCATAGTAAACATTTCAACACATAAGAGAGACACATTCCACACAATGATACAGGTGTTACCATGGTTCACCCCCCCGGGCTACATCCACAAACATGTGTCTTATTTATTAATCTTCGTCAAAATAGTGAGTTGTGCGCACATCATAAGTTTGGTGATACTTCGTGAGGATGACTAGTGTCACACCAATCTCCATAGCTTGCGACCTGACCCTAAATTACAATCCATACATCTCAAAAACTGACTCCATATGAGCTCCAAAACTCTCAACCGAAACTAGTTTCTGTGACTCAAAACATATTCAACACTAAAAAATAAAATCTCATAATATGACAACAACCACTCCTATCTACCTCATAGATCATATTTATACTACAAAGAATGGGTAAAAACCCATTACATCATAACCAAAACCCTAACCCTAGTGTATTAGGTTTGTCCACATAATAACTTTCATTGTGCAGTTTATCTTCATTCCTTCTTTGAGTCTTCACTTCTTCTCCTTATTTCCAGTTTATCTTCATTCCTTCTTTGAGTCTTCACTTCTTCTCCTTATTTCTCGACACATTTCTTTCTCTTTCTTCTGGTGTGCTTCTTTTCCTCATTTTCTGGCGCACGCTCCAAATATCCTCCAAAACTGCTACGTTGTACCCAAAAATAGTCTGCTCCAAAAACCCTCCAACACTTACCCATGGATCATCTCAAGCTACTCAGGAAGTGTTTTCCTCTTGTAGTGACTTCTTTAGTGCCTAAAATCTACCTGTCAGCTCCTATACTTGTGATTTCACCTAAGTGCTTATTTCTGCAATGTTTTCCACTAGCCGCGTTGTAATGTGATCCTTCACCAGTTCTACACTCTAAAAGTGTAGCTTCTCTATTCTACCCTTTGTTGTTTCCAACTCTGTGATAATAATATCGACCCTTTCCTATAATGGCTCCAACTAAGCCTGCCTTAGATGCTTCTCCATCTAGACTATCTTCAGTTCTTATTGCAATTTATTCATCTCTTGTGCGCTCTTCATCCTTTCTAAGATAGACATCTTCTTCTGTCTTTTCTTCAAATCCTGAACTGTCATGTTTATATGTCCTTCCTTCTGGTCTAGTTCCTGAATCTTCACATCTTCTTGTAGTTTAGTCCACATCTGCATTGTACTATTATATCATTATGGTAATCTCCCCTTTGATATTCTCTGTGTATTCCATAGCCTATTGTTCCCTTTGTGCTTTGATCTCTGGTGGATTCCTAGGGATCACCTTTTCTACTAGGTCTGTGATTTCATGTTTGTAGCTTTCCATAGCCTGTGCTATATTTTGGATATTCTCTTATGCGCTGAACTCCCCTACTAGTGCATTGTCTGGAATAGTTTGAAATACTTCCCCAATACATTGTTCTGATTTTTCCATGCATTGTTTTTATTCGTCTCTCTCAAGTTGCACTTCTTTGAGAGATATCTCCAGTACCTATTTCACCTCCTTCATTGTCTCCAATTTCTTCACATATGTCTTATCCCTTGATTGTACTTTGTGTCAGTTTATCTTCATTCCTTCTTTGAGTCTTCACTTCTTCTCCTTATTTCTTGACACATTTCTTTCTCTTTCTTCTGGTGTGCTTCTTTTCCTCATTTTTTGGCGCACGTTCCAAATATCCTCCAAAACTGTTACGTTGTACCCAAAAATAGTCTGCTCCAACAACCCCCCAACACTTACCCATGGATCATCTCGAGCTACTCAGGAAGTGTTTTCCTCTTGTAGTGACTTCTTCAGTGCCTAAAATCTACCTGTCAGCTCCTATACTTGTGCTTTCACCTAAGCGCTTATTTTTGCAATGTTTTCCACTAGCCATGTTGTAATGTGATCCTTCACCAGTTCTACACTCTAAAAGTGTAGTTTCTATATTCTACCCTTTGTTGTTTCCAACTCTGTGATAATAATATCGACCCTTTCCTGTAATGGATCCAACTAAGCCTGCCTTAGATGCTTCTCCATCTAGATTATCTTCAGTTCTTATTGCAATTTATTCATCTCTTGTGCACTCTTCGTCCTTTCTAAGATAAACATCTTCTTCTATCTTTTCTTCAAATCCTGAACTGTCATGTTTATATTTCCTTCCTTCTGGTCTAGTTCCTGAATTTTCACATCTTCTTGCAGTTTAGTCCACATCTGCATTGTACTATTATATCATTATGGTAATCTTGCAGTTTAGTCCACATCTGCATTGTACTATTATATCATTATGGTAATCCCCCCTTTGATATTCTCTATGTATTCCATAGCCTATTGTTCCCTTTGTGCTTTGATCTCTAGTGGATTCCTAGGGATCACCTTTTCTACTAGGTCTGTGATTTCATGTCTATAGCTTTCCATAGCCTGTGATATATTTTGGATATTCTCTTATGTGCTGAACTCCCCTACTAGTGCGTTGTCTGGAATAGTTTGAAATACTTCCTCAAGACTTTGTTCTGATTTTGCCATGCATTGTTTTTATTCGTCTCTCTCAAGTTTCACTTCTTTGAGAGATATCTCCAGTACCTATTTCACCTCCTTCATTGTCTCCATTTTCTTCACATATGTCTTATCCCTTGATTGTACTTCATGTGTGACACTAATATGTAACTTATATAACTCCTTGGTTGGAATCTTGGACAACACCAAGTCCAAATTCTATATATCCTTGAAAGGTTTCTACGTTGTGCCCTTGTCTACATGTAACATTCCTTGGATAATCTGGAAAGTCTCACTTCTTATTATTGTTGTTTTCACTATCTCCTTTTCTTCTTGTACTTTCTCCCATCTATTATTGTTGTTTTCACTATCTCCTTTTCTTCTTGTACTTTCTCCCATCATGCAATACCTTTCCGTTGTGCGACGTTGATATGTAGGCTCTCTATAACTTCATTAACTTCCACCAAATTTTTCATCATTTCTTCTCTTTGTGATTCTGTGACATATAAGGCTTCTTCTCCTTGATCTTGTAATTTATTTTCCACCAATTTTTCATCATCCTTAGTTATTCTGAGTTGAAAGGCCTTCTTCCGCGCCTTCATTTTCTTTATTTGTTCTCCTATCTACATTGTTGATTTTTTTTGGGAGGTGTTTATGTCTACGTGGGTTTCTCCTGGCTAGAGATGGTACCATTCTTCTATGCTTCCCATGTATTTCTTGGGCACGCTAAGTTCCTAGTACTAACACCATCGATATTGTTTCCTTCTTCCTCTACTTCTTGACTGTCATCACACTTTCTATTGGATGTGTGCGCTATGATGTTTTCCCGGTGTTGGCTACTAGACTACTTGATTTCTGCGACATGCTTAATTCTTCTTATTCTTTTCCCTTTGTTCCCTTCTTGATAGCCACTGGTACCTTCCATTGATTTTGCCATTCTACTATTACCCATTGGACTTATTTTGTTGTGATGCAATACTACATCTTCAACTATGTCTTCTTGGGATCTTTCCTTTCCTATATCCACATATTATGCCTAGGTGCCTTGAAGTTTTCTATCCCTTCATTTTCCTTCACCACTTTTGGTGAGATTCTCCAGGTGTCTTATATATTCTCCTATATCTCTCCAAGATACATGCAAAAAATACTAGAATTCCCTTTCCTCTCAGGAACTTCATTGTTCCACAAAGTTTCATATCTTGTTGCGCGACACTTTCCTATCATGTCATAGAATGACGAATACTGAGATTATGCACATCCTACTAAAGCTATCAAGATCAACAACCAATAATAATGGAACTTTGTTGCAACATCCTACACATCTCTTCAATCTTCCAAAAAAGAGGTTGAGCAAATACGGAGCCCAACTAAGAATTGTCCCCTTCGTGCACTGCACATACGCTGCTATCACTCTTATTGGTGCCTCTTCCTTGCAACATTTTCTAAGTATCTTGCATTCCATTAAATTTGTCGCAAATCTTTTGGTTAAGTCATTGATGTTTTTTATTGTCATTCCTTTACTTCCCCTTTCAATGCCAAATTGAGATTTTACTTCTTCTTCAATGGCCTTTTCCTTTGTTTTATCATCTAAATACTAATCAAGTTTCAACCCATCTATTGGCATCCCTGTAATCTATGCAATTAATTATACATCAATCGATATGGGTATGTCCATCCACAAAAATCATCCATGGACTCTTTCCAATAGTTGTTTCATGCATGCATTGACATCCTTCCCCCTACTGAAGTGAGTTATTTCTAATAAATTCATGATGTCATAGTTATACAACCCTGCTATCCACTGTTTTGGCTAAAAAATAAGATCTCCTAATGGGCCCTTTCCTTTTTTTCCATATAAATATCCTGTGTAAGCTATGGAAATTGAGCTACCTCTATCATGTCATGATCTGTGTATTTTAGCTTGGGAATAAACCCCAACATATCTTCTACAACTATGACAGAGACAGCATCTATTGGCATCCCTGTAATCTATGCAATTAATTATACATCAATCGATATGGGTATGTCCATCCACAAAAATCATCCATGGACTCTTTCCAATAGTTGTTTCATGCATGCATTGACATCCTTCCCCCTACTGAAGTGAGTTATTTCTAATAAATTCATGATGTCATAGTTATACAACCCTGCTATCCACTGTTTTGGCTAAAAAATAAGATCTCCTAATGGGCCCTTTCCTTTTTTTCCATATAAATATCCTGTGTAAGCTATGGAAATTGAGCTACCTCTATCATGTCATGATCTGTGTATTTTAGCTTGGGAATAAACCCCAACATATCTTCTACAACTATGACCAATTCTAGAATATGGGGCAGTGACAATAACACATGTGTTTGTCACACTCTGTTGTTACGTATGGCCTTGTTCTCTTCTTTGATGGACCTTCTATCTCAATCTGTGCTTCCTCCCCAAGGTATTGATAAGTGTCACTGTCATCCTTGACCTTCGAGGGTTACTCTTTTCTAGGTTTATCTGATTCTTTCTTCTCACTATCTTATTCATTTTGTGCTTCCTCTATGTGTTCCACTTCTGGTTTTTCTGCATTAGGAATTTATTTTGTACTAGGGTTCCAACCTTCTCCCACATGGTTTACTTCTACTGCTTCTTCATCTGGGTTATGTTCCTTGACCAACGTCGAGCTAATTGATTCACTTTCTTTTGACATAATCTCATCCACATAAACCACCCCAATTTCCTCCTCTATCGATTTATTGGCACTTCTGGTCCTTATGGTGAACTAGCCCGGTGCTCCAAACTTTGGCAGTGTCATTGTTCTAGCTCTAGAAAACTTCTCTTCAAATCGGTTGGACTCTCCACAATTTTTTCACACAATCACACCATGTTCACTCCTTTTCTCTTTTTCTCTGGTTTATTCAAAATCACATAAGTGTTTGTCTTTTCATGTTTTTTCCCTTTTTATAAATTCTGTCATAAATGCTCCAATTTTTTCACACAATCACACCATGTTCACTCCTTTTCTCTTTTTCTCTTGTTTATTCAAAATCACATAAGTGTTTGTCTTTTCATGTTTTTTCCCTTTTTATAAATTCTGTCATAAATGCTCCGATGCGCCCTCTTTTTTTCATTCATCGGTTTCCTTCTTTCTGATCATTTTTTGTCCTGGTGCATTTTGTTCAATTTTTATGTTGTGTCGTTGCTTCATGTTATATCATACCTCTTTCTGGACTCTGATGCGCATTTAATCCTTCAACTATATGTCTATCTTGTATCCATCCACTAACTTATTTTTTCTTTTTATCATTTTCTACTTTTTTCTTCTCTTTTTCTTCTTTTAAGTCATACAATATACAATATGTACAAGTCTAACTTATGCACTATAAATATTGAGGGTTAATGGGTTGATTGTCCCTATATAGTTTTAGTCGACTACCATTCACCATACCTCAATCCTCCTTTCCTATTAAATCCTACAGGTGCACAACACCTCCATATGTGATAGAATTTATCTCAAAAGGCCCTAACCAATGCATCTTGAACTTCCCTAGGTGCTACAAGTACTTATTGTCATAGAGGAGAACCAGATCTCCTTCCTTGAAGTTCTACTTCTTAATATGTCTGTCATGCCAAGATTTATCCTTTGTTTTATGTACTTCTTGATGGAACCCAAAAATAATCATGTATTCCTCTAATTCCATGGGTTGGGTCAATATTTCCTGGGTTGCGCCTCTTTCTGACATGTTTTTAATGGTTGCAATGTGTAAACTAGGTATCAAGTACTCCAATGGAACCACTGCTTCATGTTTATACACCAATACAAAAGGTGTTTTCCCTGTTAGCTTCTTGCATGTAGTTCTATAGTTCCATAACATTGTTGGTACCTTCAAGTCCCAATCATCTATGTTTTATAGTTCCATAACATTGTTGGTACCTTCAAGTCCCAATCATCTATGTTTACATTACAAATATTTGTTAAGACATTCTCCAATATCTTGTTAAACACTTCCATTGTTCCATTAGCTTGAGGGTGGTAAGGAGTTCTCTTCTGATGATGTGTCTCAAATTCTTCAAGCATTGCCTGGATTTTACTATTAATGAAATGAGTCCCTTTATCACTCATCCAAATTCTAGGGCATCCAAATCTTGTAACTACATGTTCAAATAAAAAGCTTGTTGTAGTCTCTACATTGCAATCTTTCATTGTTGTTGCTTCATCCCATGTGGTCAAATATTCTTTCTGTGTAATGATATACCTTGCTTTTGACCTTCTGGTTGGTGGATTAATTGGTCCTATGAAGTCTATTTCCCACTTGTCAAACAATTTCAAATTTACATGAGGTCTTAATGTCATCTCATCCCTCTTGAATGGCTTTCCAACCCTCTGATAGACATCATAATTCTGACAATACTTCTTTGCATCCTTGTGAATTGTTGGCCACCATAATATTGCCTGTAATATCTTTTGCACAGTATCCTTCCCTGCATAATGTCCTCCATCTATGCCTTCATGTGCTTCTGCCAAAATGCTAGGGCGTTCAATGTCCATCACACATCTCCTCAAAATGTTGTCTGCACCAAGTTTGTACGAGTGTCCTACAATCAATTAGTAGTATGCAACTCTAACTACCAAATTTTTACTCTACATAGTATTCAACACCTTTCGAGAAAATCATGTACTCAAAACTCAATAATGTCAGCAAAGTACTTATCAACAATTTGTACTAAAAAAGTTGTGCATCCGGGAAATTATCCTCCAAAATGCTTGGTTCATCTGCATTCGTTATCCTTGACAGATCAACTGGCCCTACATTCAATCTTCCAGGTTTCACAACAACTTCAAAATAAAACTCCTGAAAAAACAACAACCATCTACACATTCTTCCCCCCAACACTATCTTATTGACCAAATATCTAAGAGCATAGTGGTCTGTAAACATCTTAAAGTGTTGGCCTAACAAGCAATGTCTGAATTTCTGTAATTCGTACACCATATCCATACCTTCTCTTTTTGTTGTGTTGTAATTATGTTCTGAATCTGGTATCTTCATGCTTGCAAATTCTATGGGGTGGTCTATGTCACCTTCTACTAGTTGTGTCAACACTGCTCCAAGTGTTATTGAAGATGCATCCACATGCACGTGAAATTATTTTGACCAATCTGGAAACACCAAAATTGGCGTAGTCACCATCTTCTCCTTTAAAATATCCAAACTTTGTTGGCACTCATGATTCCACTGATATTTAGTATCTTCATTCAACAGTTTATTCATGGGAACAATAATCTGTGTATATCCCCTTATGAACTTCATATAATAACCTATATGCCCAAGTGTACTTTTGAACTGGCACACTGACTTAGGTGGTGGTAAATTAACAATAACAACAATTTTAACTGGCACACTGACTTAGGTGGTGGTAAATTAACAATAACAACAATTTTGGCAGGATCAACCAATACACTCTATTTACACACCCACATGCCCTAACAAGATCCCAAATGGTGCGTTGAAAACACATTTCTTTATATTCAATGAAATATGACATTGTCTACATATTTCTAACATCAATATTAGTACCTCAACATGATCCTTCAATAAACTAAAGACTTTCCAATCATCTAATTAAACTTCCAAAAACTTATGAATAAAATCCTTAAAGGATGCTACTACTACTCTTGAAAATATTGCAGGTGAATTCTTCAATCCAAAAGACATTGTTGTGTACTAATATGATCCCCATTCTGTAGAAAATGTTGTCTTATGTCAATCCTCTGGTGCTATCCTAATCTGTTGATACCCTACAAACCCATTAGTAAATGGATATGTTTCTTGGCCTCCGACATTCTCCAATACTTCATCTATAAATGGGGTAGGAAAAGGATAATGCAAACATTCTCCAATACTTCATCTATAAATGGGGTAGGAAAAGGATAATGCAAACAAGAATCATTCAACTTCCTCAAGTCTACAGAGATCCTTATTCCCCCTTTCTTCTTCTCATGTACTACCATAGGACTGGTCCATTCTGATTCTTCAACAGGTTCTATGACACCAACCTCTAACATCTTGTCATTTTCTTCCTTCACTTTCTGTTGCTTGTACATTAGATTCAACATGTAAGGTCTATGTCTTATTGGTATGGAATATGGATTCAAAGGGATATTCATCTCTCCTAGTTCTCCTGCTACCCCTTTCATCTCTGAAAATGTCACTAGAAACAAATCACTATGCTCGCGCAATAACTTTGTTATTCTTTCTACTGTTTGATTATCCCAATAACACCCAATACTGGCAATATTTGGCTTCTCTTAAGTTCCAATATTTACCTTCTTGATATTTAGTGGCACCGAAAATTCATCTGATCATAGTTGTGGTTTTTCTACTTCTCTTTTTCCTTCAATTTCTAGGATCTCAATATTGCACGAGTTTTCTTCTATTGGATCTTCTTCCACGAGGTGACAATAGTGTAACAATTGTTTGACTGTCTGTTGGTTCTGCTTTTGATAGGATTTCACAACTTCAACTTCGGGTTCTTCAAATATCCTATCCCTTACCAACTTCAGTGTTGTATCTATCTTTGGACTCTCATTTTCAAATTCAAAAGTGATCACTAAATTTTGTTGCATCTCTTCC
>CBVK0100692707.1:0-11080 GCA_900067695.1 Picea abies
GGGTTGATTAGTTGTTGTGGTTTCCATTGTTGTTGTTGGTCAGTTAAGTCCTGAGTGTGTAATGAATTTGATCTATCAGTTTTAGGGATGATTTTAAGGATGGAAATTTATTTTAAAATGTAGAAACCTTGGTGAATCTTACTAATCCTTCATATGTCAACTACAAATGATTGGTGATATTTTTATAAAAATATTCAAATTTATAAGGATTTTATATAGGTTTTATAAAATTTGGCGATTTTTAAGGTAAAATAATTTTATCCTATAGAATTTGGGCAAATCATTTTTAAAATAGCAAATTTGCTTTTTGGAAAAACCATGGAAAATTATCCCATGAGAGAAATTTAGCCCCTAAAATCATCCATGATGAGTTTGAGAGTTGGAGCTCTACGACATGAGTTCAAAGTCAGGAGTCTATACACTGCACTATGGTGTAAGTCTGAGTCTGTAATCACAGAAAGATTCCAAAGATAATATGAAGAAGGACCTAAATTTTCAAATATTATGTATCTCTATGTGTTTTCTTATTCATTACAACATTTCCTTATGGTATGTAATTTCTATCTGATGGTTCTACGTTTAAATGCTTGTTCACAACGTAAGTAGGTTTGATTCTTGCACATGTATGGTTCAGATTTGTTCATGTCTCTTACACAAGATCAAGAATGAGTCCTAAAGGCCCTATGGATCCTCTTAAGTATTTTACCTACCCTTCCCTATCTATCTATCTCAACAGCGCTTTGGGTGAGACTTCTTCTCTCCAGAGGAGATGAAATGCCAACGCTCTAGACTACACGGTACCTTTTGTTGGTAACTAGAGAAGGACCCTAGTCTGATCAAACTTGCACCAACAAGTTTTATAGACCTTCCATATCCAACCATCTCATGGTATCACACACAAGACCTTCCTATCACCCTCATGGGTCTTCACATAGATGTAAGTCATAAGCAGCAACAAAAACATCCACATCTTTAACCATGCTATATCATTTTTCTTGAATACACAATCCATAATTAGTCATACTCAATTGCTATATCATCATTATTGCATGTATATAACAACAAACTATTATAAGTCCTCAAGCATGCCATATGCATATCAAAGTATGTACATATACACAATGCACATCTATATGAAATATTCATTCACTATCATCATGCCTACTAATGCATATGCATTCTAACTTCATGGTACACATCATGCACTCTAGTTCATTTATGTTTCAATTCACTTATTTGTTTATTTATTTTGTAGTTGGTTTTTCTTGAGTTTATTCATATCCTTGTTTCCATGTGTGTTCCCATTCTTCTCATCTTCACTATTGTCCCATCAAATGAACACTTTCCTGCCAAGTTCCACTTGGCCATTCTACAATCCAACCAATGTGTTCTATTTTCAACATCCTCTCCCAGGCAATCATATTCAAAATTTACCTTTATGAAACATTCCAACACCTTGGAATGAATTACCTTAGAACATTCTATTACACATTATTTTGGTCACCCCTGTGATCAACTAATGATATGTGCATAACTCACTTCTATGTTCTCTACAGGTACTATATTAGACTTTCTCCATGAGAAGAGTGAACCATCTTTCTTTTCCTAAAAACCATATCAAATACGATCGTCACACCCTGCTAAATTATTAGGGTGCAACGATGCCTGATTGTCCCATGTTGCACCAAAATTGAACTGTAGTGTTGCCGTAGGATGCTTGGGCATGGGGTGCAACGATGCTCAAAGAAGAGAAATAGATGAAATTCATGAAAGTTCTAGAAATGAATCTTCTAGCAGATGAGGTGGCCTCCGATCGATATGGATCTTACTCACTTCTTTAATTTAGTGGGATCATCCTAATCTCCTCATCCATCCCTATTTCACCCTATATAAAGAAGGATCTCTTATGGGAAAGGCTAGGTTGGCTTATGCATGAATAATTCTGCTGAAGATTGTACTTGTGATAGCTTTTCTTTAGCTCTCCAAGTCAGGTTGTGAATGATATTCATCAAAAGAATTGGAGAAAAGGTGTGTGTGTTGAAGAAAAGGGCCATTTGAAGAAAAGGGCCATTGGAAGGGACCTTGCAACATCAAGGCATGGGTTGTATTCTCTAGTTTCATTCAATATAATGCAATAATACATTTCTTCCCTATAAATGTGTCTCTACTTTTATTATATAACTCCTTGATCTTATACATAGACTTAATTGGAATATATATATATCGGTGTTCCCTCTCTTTGTTGGTTTGTGATTCTTAACAAGTTCACCATCCTATAAATATAAATATGGAACAGGGACGACACTAGGGAGGATCATATGTCGTTTAAATGGCATGTCATTTGTCCCTCTCTGAGTTTACATTACAATGAAATCTAAGGCGAAGTTTGTATTTTGCCCTGTTTTGTTCTAGTTTCTTGTTGAAGTTAGGGAGATTAGTTTGTGTCTGCACTTACCGATTTGTCTGATAACAAAATTGGCGACCATACTGGGGAACTTCCTCTTTTGGATTTTTCTTCCTTTTTTTCTTTTATCTTGCCTAATTTTTGCCAATTTCATTCTCTGAGTCTTTGGGTGATCCATATTGACTCCCTGGTCCTAAAAGTTCATTGAGAAACTTTGTCCTCTTTCGATTTTTATTTATTTTCAGTGATCATTGTGCTATTCTTGTGAAAAGTAGAGAGATGATGTCGCACTATGTTTTTCTTATTTCTTGCGACGATCCTTGATCGTCGCACTATGCTCTTCTGCAGCCTGCAACAATTCTTGTAGAAATTTTTTGGAGTGACAGTTAATTTTTCCTCCTTGCCCATATTTTTCATTATTTCTTAGGGTGAAATTTTAGTCTTGGTGAATGGTTATTTGCAGCTTGGCTTGCATCGTTTAACCTGAATTTGATTGTTTCTCAAGTAATGAGAGTATTTTTCATAAGATTTATAAGTTTTATATTTCACTTCTTATTGCAACGATATAATCTCAACGCTTCACCCCTGAGTTCTTGCTAGATAAGTTGTTATTGATATTTTTTGAGTTTTGGATTGTTGATTGATTGGAAAATGATTTTTTATTCCATTGGACAAAGAAGTTTTCTTACTTTTTCATTTTTTCTTGCATTGTGAGTTTAATTTGGGAAATAGTGTTGTGAGTGCATTTACCTTCTTGGACAACTTTTTGTTTTTGAAATAGACCTCTATTTTTATTTGGAAAGAAAAGAATTGAAGTTTGTTCTTATATTAGTAGTCTTTACAAGAAATGTTTGCATTCAAATTTTTGTTTAAAAAGAGAAAATTGGAAAATTTAGTAGATTTGATTGTTTGGCATCAATATCATTTAAAGATTGAGGAAATTGTGTTTTGTAACTTGTTGCATTTTGGAAAAAGAAACCTTCTCCCTTATGTAATTAGAGTCCATCAATCAAAAATATTGCATCTCATCTCTATTTTCATTTTGTTTGGTCAAGGTCAAATACTTCATCAGTTTCATCTCCGCTTCCTTTTTGAGTAAGCAACAACAATTAAAATTCATCGTAATTTTAAAATCTATCTAGCAAATTTTATTTTCTAGAACTTTTATACACCAACATTAGCTAGGGATAGCGCTTTGGAATAGGTTGTGAGGCACACTCTCCAAAGCATCAAAACACATGATAGTATCTTGTGATAGGGAGAGTTAAATCCACTTGCTACATTTTGTCTTGGGAAGCCCTTCTAACACAAGGGTCAATCATGAGGTCGCATTAGGGATGACAGAGTTACTCACCATGATTTGTTGGTCTTAGTGTAGATATTGCATGTATTATTGGGGGTCACTTGAGAAGAAAATTCTTTGTGGACCTTCTCGAGGCAATTTCAGGCTTAGATACCCTGCCCTTGCATGTGGATCAGACTTTTGAATGGTTCCCCAAGCATCATTGTCATAATTGGTAACCTTAGTGGCCTATATATTTAGAGTCTTTACATGAGGTGACTGTGGAGGGGAAAGTATTTACGGTACCTGGAATCGACGTTGGCCAAACTCACTTGGGCTCCTTGGAGGCTATACCCATGATTATGTGTGGGATCTTGCACCAGGGTGTAAGTCCGTTAAGAAGGTCTGTTGTTGTTCTTATATCATTTCTATGTTATTGTGGAGATTATGCTGGTTCTATTACTATTATTTGGTCATTTCTAACATTTTATTTCTGTTTTGCATACTTTTTATATCTGGTATATTACATCCTAATTGGTAACCTTAGTAGCATATATCTTTAGGGCCTTTGCACGAGATGACTGTGGAGGAGAAATTCTTCACGGTACCTGGAATTGACGTTGGCTAAACTCACTCGGGCTCCTTGGAGGGTATACCCACGATTATGTGTGGGAGATTGAATCATGACATAAGTCTGTTAATAAAATAATCAACATAATGTTTCCACCCACTTTATCCCAGCCCCTTCTTGTCTTGATCTTGTGACATTGTATTTCATCACCAACTAGTGATTTCAAAATAAGAAGGTTTGTTTGCATGCTTGATATCTAGATTTTATTAGTAAATTGCTATTTGTTTTCTTTAGTTGGCCATAGATTTCTTTTATTCTTTATTCGATGTGGCCAATAACGGACCTCACTGTTCACGTAGGATGCAAGGATTACCTCTAGAAGATTCGAAAGAATATGCACCCTTGCTTCTTGATTCACCAGAGGGCCCTTCCCCTGGAGGAGCAGTCAATAATGATGTATCCTTTGAGATCGAGAGTTCTAATCCATTGGTTGAGTCATCACTACCTTTAAATTTTTTATTAAATTTTGTTCAAGACCCTGCTTTACTCTGAATAAACTCATCTTGTGACATTGTTGATGAATATTATAGTAGAATACCTTCTGGAAATTTCATAGATTTCGGTGTTGATGATCCACCTTTTTAGAGTGAGTCATTTAGAACTCTGGTTCATACTTCTGGAATTTTTAATCCTAGTCCAGTCCCTGTCCATTATTTTTGGAGGACCTCCTCAAGATCGATATTTTTGATGGAATATGAATGAGTCCTAACCAACCTATGTCATCGCATACACTAGTTACTTCAACTTCTTATATAATACCTTTAGATCATTTTACTGGCATGAAAATTAATGATGTTACGGTTTCAGACCCATTGTTGGTTGGTACACATACCATTCTTCCTCTCCAACTCACTAGCTCTACCTTGGTCCCACAAGTTACATATGTTTCTTTTGGAAGTACAATGGCAACTCAAGCTCCTATCAGAACGCCACTTCCGATTACATCAAATCCCTCACTTCCACTTGGGTATACCAATCTTAATATTTATATTACTAAGTCTACCAAGAGTCCATCCAAAGGACCTAATATTTTTATTCCAGCTGGGTATAATGCTTCTTGCAGTTTTGTTCCCACACCTACTCAGGTTCTATAAGGAGGGCCTAGCATTTCTCCACCACCTGGAGAATATAATCGGTCTCTCCCAAGTAGCCCCACTCCGCTTGGAGGCACAAGTCATTCTGTCACTTATGGTTTTCAACTTCCTGGTGGAAGTCAACCTCAAGTCATTCTGTCACTTATGGTTTTCAACTTCCTGGTGGAAGTCAACCTCATCTTGCGGGGCCACCCCAAGTTGGGGGTCATAACCCAATCCTTCATGTTGGAGGTCAACCTCAAGTTGGGGGGAATGCCCCAGTTTATAGACAATATACACATGGATTACAATCCCAAACTTGGAATTTTCCTTTCTAAGGAAATCAACAACTGCCTAGGGGGAAAATTCCTCAATTAAACTATTTTGTACCTTCTAATCCTGGTAAATCTTAACCAAGCTCTATAAATCCTACCTGGGGTCAAGATTTTTAGTCTAATTCTCCTTTCCAAGGTGGCATACTGAATCAACCAACAAATGTTGTATACTTGGCTCAAAAACCTCCACCACCGAATTTGACAGGACCCTCTAACTATTTAATAATATTTGACTTGGAGGATCACATTCCAAGACTCCCTCATCAATTATCTTTCCAAATACAAGTAATTGTGGAAAATAAGAATATTTTTTGAATGGTTGTTGATGAAGGAGCTTCAACTTGCATCGTTTCCCTCACATGTTGGAAAGACATTGGCTCTCTTGACCTTAGTGAGTCACACAACATGTTAAAATATTTTAATGGTACAAGGTTTAAACCTTATGGTGTTCTTACTGCGTTATCTATTTTATTAGAAGGAAAAGCAGTTACTTTTGAGGCTGAAGTGTTTGATGCACCTATCGATTACAAACTTTTACTTGGTCGTAGTTGGATCGATGATATGCAAGCAGTTGTTTCTACCCTTTTCCGTGTGAGACGTTTCCCTCACCAAGGTAAATATTTTACGATAGATCAACTCTCCTTTTTTAGTTCTGATTCACTCTCTAGTAATGTTCCATTCATAGCAAAAACACCTCCTTGTTATGAGAATGTCGGTGTGGGTATTTTAAAGGATTCATCATTAATGGGTACTTTCCCCATTCCACCACCAGATGTTCCTCCTCCTTTTTTCGCTTCTAATAACATGATTTCAACTAGTGTTGGAGAAATCCCTGAGTCCTATGACCCTTGGATAGAACCTAGATTGGAAGAATTTCTTTGTTATGGAAACCAAATGCCTTTAAGTCCGGTGCAATTAGTGTATCAAGATATTCAATCGGCATATCCTTCTCCTCATTCTCTCTTAGATACGTCTCCTAATCCATTTCACACAATATTTCCAACTAATGAAATGATCATGGTAGTTATGTTTGTGGAAGACACAACTTGGGATGATGGGCATCATCGTTCCATCCTCTTCCTCGAACCTGAGACTATCGAGAGTTACTGACGGATTTTGAATCCGTCTACAATTATTAATTTCCCCACGGTTTCTAAGCCAACACATGATGTTTTTTATAAAGGAAACTTCGAAAATATTTCACCCACCATCCCTCTAGATATTTCAATTAATCCTAGAATTGTGGAAAATGTTCATATAGGTGCCTCATGTTCTTCCGATGAGATCCAAACTTACAAGGCCCTTTTCCAAGAATTTTGTGATATTTTTGCATGGAGTTACGAAGATATGTCTGGAATTGATCCAGATATCATTATACATGAAATTAAGACATACCCTGATGTTAAACCCATTTGAAAATGGCTTCACCCCATTCATCCATGAAAAGATGCTATGATCAATCTCAAAATTGAAAACCTTCTTAAATTTGGTTTTGTCTATCCTGTAGCGTTGATGGATTGGGTGTCCAATATTTTTTTGGTCATGAAGAAATAAGGAACAATCTATGTTTGTGTTGATTATAGGAATATTAATAAGGCTTGTCCTAAAGATAATTATCCAACCCCTTTCGTCAACCAAATCGTTGATGATTGCACCGCAATTGAAATATTTTCTTTGATGAATGGATTTTCTGGCTATAACAAAATAAATATTTTACCCATGGATCAGCATAAGACTATTTTTATTTTCCCTTGTGGTACCTTTACATACCGTAAAATCCCTTTCAGTCTCAAGAATGTTGGTGAAACTTTTCAACATGCTATGTATTATGACTTTCATAATATTAAGCATATTGTACAACCTTACCTTGATGATTTACCGACGCATTCTATGCATCGTCAACATAACTCGACACACTTACGAGCCTTTTCCTCTGATGTTGATATTAGTATATACGATTGAATCCACATAAATTTGTTTTTTGTGTGGAATATGGAAGACTTCTAGGATTTATTTTTTCCACACATGGGATCAACGTAGACGCTTTGAAGGTCGAAGCTATTATCCATTTGCCTCCTCCTTCCACCTTACGCCAACTCCAAATTTTGCAAGGGAAGGAAAACTTTCTACGACGATTCATTCCCAATTATGTCGATCTAACAAAAGGTTTCACTCGACTTCTTAAAAAGGGTCATGATTTTGTGTGGGATGACACTGCCAAAAAAGCTTTTGATGCTTTGAAACTTCCATTAACCCGCACACCACTATTATTTCCCCCCAATTATAGTCAAGAATATTTCTTATAATTGGTTGCCTTGAATCATACCATTTCTATGGTTCTAGTCCAAGAGTATGATTCTCCCGATGCAAATGTCATTTACTATTTAACACAGATTCTTACGACCACCGAAACCAAATACATGCATGTGGAGAAATTGGCCTTGGCGGCTGTTCAATTTTTTCAACCTTTTCGTCACTATATCTTATTGCGAAAAACCATGATTATTTATGATTGAAACCCTATGCAAAATATTCTTACACGAAAATTTATAGGGGGGAAATACTCCAAATGGATTGTGATTCTCCAATACTTTTATTTGGAGTTTGAGAGAGACAAGTCAAAGAAATATTTGTTCTTTGGTGAGTTGATATATGACCTTCCCTCCGCTGATACGGAAAATGTGGCAGAAGATTCTTTCCCTGATGAATCTCTCTTTCTGATCAGTTCAGATGATATCTGGTATGGATACATTCTCACTTACCTACAAACCCAAAATTTTCGGCCTAATATATCTCATGTAGATCGTCTTCATATTAGGTATCAAGCGCGTCAATATATTATTCTTGGTGATACCATTTACCGTTGTCGCATTGACTCCATATTTCGACGATGTCTGACATATGATGAAGCTGAGAAAGAACTAAATTAATTCCATTCTGGAGCATGTGGCAGTCGTATGTTTGCGTATCCCACTTACTAAAATATCCTATGAAGTGGTTACTTCTGGCCTTTTCTTTTCAAGGATTGCACTCTTGTAGTTCAAAAATTCCATGCTTGTCAAACCTATAATAATAAGATTCAATATCATCCTGCTCCTCTCTATCATGTAGTTTTCATTGGTCCATTTTCTAAATGGGGCATTGACTTCATGACATGTAACCCTCACTCAGTCGGGGGGCATGGATACATCATTATAGATGTGGATTATTTCACTAAATGGACCGAGGCGATGCCTACATTTAATGACACCAGGAAAACTGTAGCACTTTTCATATTCAATAATATCATCACTAGGTTTGGTGTCCCTCAAGCCATCATCACCGACCATGACACCCATTTTCGCAATTTTATGATGTCTGATTTTACCGATAAATTGGTTTTACGGCATGAAAACTCAACCCCTTATTATCCACAGGCCAATGGCAAAGTTGAAGAAATCAACAATGTTTTAACTACTATGCTTCAGTGGATGATAGGGATTCACAAGTCAAGCTGGCACAAAAAATAAAATTTGGCATTATGGGCGTATCGAACATCAGTTAAATATGCTACGGGGTTCTCATCTTTCCAGTTATTATATGGTATCGAAGTCATTTTTCCAATTTAATGTGAAATCCCGTCTCTGAAACTAGTTGTCAAACTTCTCCCCAACACCACAGTCGAAGAAGAATGCCTCTTGTATTTCATGCAATTAGAAGAGACTTGTCGTAATGCTACACTAGTAATAGAAACCCAAAAGAAACGCATCAAGGCTCAATACGACAAACATGTTAAACCTTTTGTTTTCTCTGAAGACAATTTGGTTCTTCTATATGACCAAGATCGTGATTTGTTAGGGGCAAGTAAATTTGAGCCCATGCAGTGTGGCCCTTACATAGTTAAATGAGTGTTGGATAAAGGGGCTTATGAGTTGGTTGATTATGATGGAATTCCTTTGGGTGTACCCATAAATGGGATTTACATAAAGAAGTACTATGCTTAAAAAACATTTGCACAAGTGCTTTGTACTTTAATGTATCATACTCTAGTGTGATTTTTGTCATTTCTTTTTCTTCCCTCAAGTTGCTTACCTTTCCTTGTGCTTGGTTTCTAGATGTCGGCGTTCTCACTACCCTATATTGGCTTTGTTGATGGTGCTAGTCGTAGTACTCAAAATCTAATGTCTGTTGCATGGGAAATCTATTCCCCTACGGACGATTTGATCAGTCTACATGGTGTTTGCCTTAGTCATGAAACTAATAATATTGTGGAATACAGTGTGTTTATTGAGTTATTAACTCACGCCATTTCATTTGGAATCCTTCATCTAATTGTACGTATTTATTCTCAACTCTTGGTACTACAATTAAGCAACGTTTATTCCATCTGAAGTCCTACACTATTATAGGTATACTTCAACATTTGCCTCTTGGAAAGAAATTTTGATTACATTGAATATCAACATATTCCTAGATATCTAAACACATTAACATATGCATTAGCCAATTATGTTTTAGATAGACATTTACGTCATTTATAAATCCAAACACACACACAGAAAGACAAAAGTTGGTAGAATTTTTGTATTATAACATTAAAAGTTACAAAAAAGTGTGTCTTGAGACAAAAATGTTGAAGCACATAGCTTCATATAAATATACCATGGATGTTGCTCATGATAAAAAACCATTGCTCGTGCTACAAGATGGAGCATTTGACCAATGGATGCTAAAAAACCAACAGTATGGCATTGGTAGCATTGAGATAACGCATCCATAGCTATATCCATAGTCAAGCCCTCGAGGTATTGTTCTATCTCCTTGAGATCTCCAGCTGCTACTCCTCGACCTACCACTGCACCTATCTCTCCATGCCTCTGGATAGGATATGATCTTGGAGGTACGAAAGGCACCACATCTACATTTTGAAGAGCTCTTTATTAGTCTCAGATACATAACACATAAAAAATTTAATTTTAAAATACCAAAAAATATATATAATGAAAAAGTCCTTTTTACCTATCTCTCCCCATTGTGAACCCTCAAGTAGTGTCAATTTGGGATCTGTTACACATAATTTTCATCATCCCTATGAAAATTAATGATGTAAACCTATTTGTTTCCTTCCGAGGGGTCAGTGGCCTGAGTTCCAGAAGAAAGAAGGCAGAAGAGCTTTTCCTAAGAAAAGAAGTTGTATTTTCCTTTGTAAAAACCCTATTAAAGAGGATGTTCACAGGTTGCTATATAGGTAGGGTGCGAGAATGCATGATTCTCGCAAGCTGTACCATAGCTGGGTTGTGAGAGGTTTGCAGGTTTCTCTATAGGTAGGGTGCGAGAATGCTCATACATGGGAAAAATGAGCATCTTCTTGATGCT
>CBVK0100692708.1:0-11079 GCA_900067695.1 Picea abies
CCAAATACCCCACTCCCTGAATCAATCCGGAGTCCAAGGGAGTTCCACCGATGCCTCTGCATCCTCAAGGTCCGACACCCTGCACACTCAAAGAAACTGAGTCAGCAACACCTGTCTATACCAAGGTAGTAAAAACATCCTGTCATACAACTCAATGCATCATAATGAAAAAAAGGTTTTATCATCATATAAATCCAGATCACTTGCGAGCAAGTGTCCTCAAAGAATAAGTTTGGTAAGTGCGCCAAAGCGGGATGTTACACATGCACACAAAAAGAGCGCATTTCAATCCATAAGTTGTTAAAAACACTAACATTGGTCCATGGTATCCTTCACTGATATCATCTTTTATCTAATGGTTTCAAGCGATTTAAAAGTGGCATATCCTTCACTGATATCATTTTCCACCGCTTCTGCTACGTGAGTTCAAGGATGTTTCAAATTGGTGCTACTTAAACTTAGAAACAGGGTTAGGCGTAAGTTTTCTTTACTTGTCTGTAAACAGACATTACTCCATTAGGGGATTGGCTAGGTTAGGGTTAGGATTAAGCATCTAAGCTTGATTTCTTCGCCCCTATGAAAACAAAAACTATTGGTTCCCTTGCCTTGTAGCTACACTAGCCTTGCGCCGTACTAACATTGGTCCATGGTATCCTTAACTGATATCATCTTTTATCTAATGGTTTCAAGCGGTTTAAAAGTGGCATATCCTTCACTTTGGTTTGTAGCATATATTGGATATAAGGAGACTCATACATAATCTAGGGGGAATAATGATTAAAACATAATCTAGGGTATATATTTTACTCAATATCTCCCCCGACCCTCGTATACATGAGACATGTGTCTTCAAGATGAGATCACTAAGCATTCCAGTGCAAAATGGGAAACATATTTCCCACCTTTCCAAAAGTTGTATTATGATTTCATTACATCCACGCCTCCAAACGGTAATATGTCCCTTTCATTCAATCAATCATTGTCTTATCACTATTTGTTTTGTCACCCTTTCATTCTTAACGATGGAGAGAGTGAATGGGAGATAGAGAAAGTCACAAGATAATGATGAATTCAATGAAATGGAGATATGACCATTTGGAGGTGTGGAGGTAGTGAAACCATAGTACAATTCTTGGTGAAATCATGGTACAAAGTATTTATTTAGGGTTTTATCAAGGTCTTTTTCCCTCTTTAAAAATTGATAATGGATTTCCCTCTTGGAGTGTCTTCCTCCATTACTTATATTCATAGGTGCAATACATTTCAATTGAGGGTGTAATACATTTCAATTGAGGATTTGTAGAGGAGCTTCTATGGTGACCCCTAAGGATTGTATATAAAGGAGAGAGGTCCATCACTAGCAGTACAGGGATATTTCACTATGTTGCTTTGAGAGGATTGTTTGGGGGCATATTGCTAGATATATATGGTTTTATAGTAGTAGGTTGAGATGAAGGGGCTCCCCAATAATTATTTCTATAATGACTAGTATCAATTGAGGGTGGATTTCCACAAGGTGGATTGAAATGAGCCATTGTCCCAATTAACCCATCGGTGGAATGATATGTCCCAGATTTTGTTGGCTTAAAGTGTTAAAGATGAGGGGAATCTAGGAGGACTATGTATACTTATTAAAATTACCATATATTAGGTCGAAATGTAGATATTTAAATATATATGAACATCCTCACTTTGGGGCATTGTGGTACTGACATATTTTGAAATTAAGGGAATTTATTTTGAAAACGAATCCATGAGAATTTTATCCTTAACATAAATCTTTCACAATATTCTTCATTGACACCCCTCATGGATGTTATCCATGGTATGTGTATAGGTGTTTTTCCATAAATTAGTGAGGATTTATAAGCCCGTGTCATGGTGAACTAGAAATTAGAAGAAGGTTAGGAATGCATTTACTAAAGACATGGAAGTAGAATGTGACCTACATTCTTAGTCAATATACAACTTGGTGGATTGTCTTGTTAAGATTCATTGGAGAAAGTGAAACCAGATTGAGTTTTATTTGAATATATTTTGAATATCTTTAAAAGACGTAGATCGAGAATCCATAAGTTAGGTATTTCTATCTTTACACAGAAAGGGAGGGCTTTGAGACTAATCTCCTGCTGTTCCCGAAGGTGCATGGATTTTGCCAAGCTGCTGGCCTTTTCCCCAGGTAAAGACTAGAAAACTATTCTTGCGAGTCGCAGTAGTGGAACTGTACCTTTAAACAGCCCGAGACTACTGATACGGCTATGGATTGAGAAAACAAATGACTCTGGACACAACAACTAATATAGACAAAGACTAGAAACAAACTTTCCACACAACACTCCATTATCCCATTTATATTCTAATAAAACATGTAGAATGATTCAAAATTTCAGTGAGGATTTTATTTTGGCATGTGAAATGTAGGGGTCAATTCATTTCATATCTCGGTCCCTTTTAAGTTTAAATGAAGGTAATGGTTTCATGACACATATTTTTTTGGTAAAGTTGCAAAGTGCCTCCAATGTTGAGCTTAGTTGATTCATTAGCTAGAAATTCATTCCATTAATTATGTTCTCTTAGGACCTAGATATTTTTTTGTGAATATAAATAGAATTGCATTCATGTTGTTAAATATTTTTGTTAGTTGCATTTAAGTTTTTAATTTGCTATATGCATTTAGCTTAAATGGTTATAAATTTTTTTATGGGTTTAGTAGTCGGGACACTACAAAATAACCAATACTTCATTTAATGCCCAAATCCTATCAACTTGTATTGAGAGTGACCAACTGTGGCCTGAGTTCCAAAAGCCACAAGTTACTCGGTCGCTCGAAACTAGAACAATGCATATGATATGGCGATAGAAAGATATATGAGGGTATGTGAAATCCACCAAGTTGATTTTATGTTTTACAACTATTACAAACTACCATATGTCTAGGAAAACTAACTTATGTTTAACTCAAACATGACCATTTAAAAGTGAGTTGGAAAAAATGAGATATCATTAAAAATATTATGAAGTGAATTACATGATGGGGATTTGCAATTTGTTGTTGTTAAAGCCCAATTTCAATTTTTTAATGTTTTCCTTGAAATGTATGGAAATCTAGTCCATGAAACAAATTTGGAAACTTGTGATATTAGTATCTTAACCATTTGAAAATGAAATGAGAAAAATTCCATATTTCCAAAAATATATTAAGATAATCTATATCACAAATCTATTTTTTTTCCAAATCATTCAAGCAACATTTTTTAATCCATAAACTTTATCCATCAATTCATTGCCCGAAAGTAATGAGGGTTTTGCGAAAGGTTGTTCTTGGCATAAGGAAATAAAATAATGCATTGGTGATATTTTGTTGTAAAAGATATTATACGCATCATGGCTAGGTTTATTTCTCACCCTCACTTAAATTTATAAGAAAATTGGAATCTAAAGTTTTACTAGTGGAAACTCGTTTGCAAAAGATAAACATTGAAAACCAAACACAAAAAACAAACTTGAAAAGGAAAGACAAACATTAAGAATCCAAGAATAGTTGTAAATGGTAAATTGCATATATGAATCAGGCGTGGGAGATATTCGCACAAGAGGTAAAAAAACAACAATGATTGTAGCACTTATAAAAAACAACAATGATTGTAGCACCCCTCCAGACCTCTAGTAGTGCGTTTTATGCCATGCGGACTTTGAATGTACAGTTTTCGAATGAAAATATACGCAAACGCAAATAGGGGAAACGATTGAAAAATTATGTTTAAATCTACAGTTTGCGAATGTAAATATACAGTTTGCGAAACGAAAATATACAGTTTGCAAATGAAAATATACAGTTTGTGAAACGAATGAAAATATACAGTTCGCATGTACAGTTTGAAAATGAAAATGAAAATATACAGTTCGCATGTACAGTTTGCGAATGAAAATTATGTTCGCATGTACAGTTTGTGAATGAAAATATACAGTTTGCGAAACGAATGTACAGTTTGAGAATGAAAATACAGATTGCGAATGAAAATCATAATACAGTTTGCTAATGAAAATACAATTTGCGAATGAAAATACAGTTTGCGAATGAAAATACAGTTTCGAATGTAAATACAGTTTGCGAATGAAAATATACAGTTCGCATGTACAGTTTGCAAATGAAAATGAAAATACACAGTTCGAAATGCAAATGAAAATGAAAATACACAGTTCTCATGTACAGTTTGCAAATGAAAATGAAAATGAAAATACACAATTTGCAAATGCAAATGAAAATACAGTTTCGAATGAAAATATACAGTTCGCATGTACAGTTTGCAAATGAAAATGAAAATACACAGTTTGCAAATGCAAATGAAAATACAGTTTGCAAATGCAAATGAAAATACAGTTTGCAAATGCAAATGAAAATACAGTTTCGAATGAAAATATGCAGTTCGCATGTACAGTTTGCAAATGAAAATGAAAATATATACAGTTCACATGTACAGTTTGCGAATGAAAATTATGTTCACATGTACAGTTTCGAAATGAATGAAAAATTATGTACAGTTTCAAAACGAATGAAAAATTATGTACAGTTTCGAAACGAATGAAAAATTATGTATAGTTTCGAAACGAATGAAAATGAAAATACACAGTTTGCATGTACAGTTTGTAAATGAAAATGAAAATACATAGTTTGCAAATGAAAATGAAAATGTACAGTTTCAAAACGAATGAAAATATATAGTTTCAAAACGAATGAAAATGTACAGTTTCAAAACGAATGAAAATGTTCAGTTTCAAAACGAATGAAAATATACAGTTTCAAAATGAATGAAAGTATACAGTTTCAAATATACAGTTTTGAAACGAATGAAAATATACAGTTTCAAAACGAATGAAAGTATACAGTTTCAAATATACAGTTTTGAAACGAATGAAAATATACAGTTTCAAAACGAATGAAAATATACAGTTGAAAATATACAGTCTCAAGTATACAGTTTCAAATATACAGTTTTGAAACAAATGAAAATATACAGTTTCAAAACGAATGTAAGTATACAGTTTCAAATATACAGTTTTGAAACGAATGAAAATATACAGCTTCAAAACGAATGAAAATATACAGTTTCAAAATGAATGAAAATATACAGTTTCAAAACAAATGAAAATTTACAGTTTCAAAGATACAGTATCAAAACGAATGAAAATATACAGTTTCAAAACGAATGAAAGTATACAGTTTCAAATATACAGTTTTGAAACGAATGAAAATATACAGTTTCAAAATGAAAATGTACAGTTTCAAAATGAAAATGTACAGTTTCAAAAAGAAAATGTACAGTTTCAAAATGAAAATATACAGTGTCAAAATGAAAATGTACAGTTTCAAAATGAAAATGTACAGTTTCGAAACGAATAAAAATATACGCATGAAAATCTAAACGAAACGAAACAGATGAAAATATACGCATGTTATGCATTATGCATAACATGAAAATATATGAAATAGATGAACATTATGCATTTCATACGCAGGGACATTATGCATTTCATACGCATGTTACAGTTTCGAAACAAAACGAATGAAAATATACATATGTTACAGTTTCGAAACGAAACGAATGAAAATATATTATGCATTTCATACGCAGATGAAAATATACGCATGTTATGAAAATATACAAAACAGATGAACATTATGCATTTCATACGCAGGGACATACGCAGGGACATTTCATATGCAGGGACATACGCATTTCATATGTAGGGACATATGCATTTCATATGCAGGGACATTTCATATGCAGGGACATATGCAGGGACATACGCAGGGACATTTCATATGCAGGGACATACACAGGGACATTTCATATGCAGGGACATACGCAGGGACATATGCAGGGACATACACAGGGACATTTCATACGTAGGGACATACGCAGGGACATTTCATATGCAGGGACATACGCAAGGACATACGCAGATGAAAATATATGCATGTTATGAAAATATACGAAACAGATGAACATTATGCATTTCATACGCAGGGACATTATGCATTTCATGTTACAGTTTCGAAACGAAACGAATGAAAATCTATTATCCATGTTACATTATGCAGGGACATTATGCATGTTACATTACATTACGCAGGGAATGAAAATCTATTACGCAGGGACATTATGCATGGAATGAAAATCTATTACGCAGGGAATGAAAATCTATTACATTACATTACGTAGGGAATGAAAATCTATTACGCAGTGAATGTTACATTATGCATGTTACATTACGCGGGGACATTATGCATGTTACATTACATTACGCAGGGAATGAAAATCTATTACGCAAGGACATTATGCATGGAATGAAAATCTATTACGCAGGGAATGAAAATCTATTACATAGGGAATGTTACATTATGCATGTTACATTACGCAGGGACATTATGCATGTTACATTACATTACGCAGGGAATGAAAATCTATTACGCAGGGACATTATGAATGGAATGAAAATCTATTACGCAGGGAATGAAAATCTATTACATTACATTACGCGGGGAATGAAAATCTATTACGCAGGGAATGTTACATTATGCATGTTACATTACGCAGGGACATTATGCATGTTACATTACATTACGCAGGGAATGAAAATCTATTACGCAAGGACATTATGCATGGAATGAAAATCTATTACGCAGGGAATGAAATTCTATTACATTACATTACATTACATTATGCAGGGAATGTTAGATTATGCATGTTACATTACACAGGGACATTATGCATGTTACAGTTTTGAAACGAAACGAATTAAAATATACAGTTTGCGAATTACCTCGAAATTCCTCCACGACGTCCACTGCTCCCACGACCTTGGCGTCCACAGCTAAACGACCTTGGCGCCCACTGCTCCCACGAATTCGGCGACCAGGACCCTCACAACGCCTCACAATGCCACAGAGCCTCACACACAATGCAAACAAAAAAATTTCTAAACAGCGACAATCGATGTGTGGCAATTATATAAAAACTCTTTCGACCGAAAGATTATTCGCCCGAAAGATTATTCGACCGAACAATCTTTCGGCCGAAATATTGTTCGGCCGAATAATATTTCGGCCAAGATATTTTTCGGTCGAAAACTTATTGACGGAAAAAAATATCCGGCCGACCAAATTTCTTCACGCAAATCGAGGGCCCGGTTATGGGTTCATTCGATTTGACGTTTATTTTTTCGGCCGAGCAATAGTTCAGCCGAAAATTGGTTTTCTGAAATTTTGGAGACCAGATTGTCACGAAAGTGTAACCCAGCTTCGTGATTCCACCAATGGGTTTCAAGACCTATACCATGGCCAAGGGAGGAAATAAAGGGCCTTAGGCCCTAAATAAATCTTATTGATCTTAATGGCCATGAACAAGGCCTCAAACTAGCATACATATCCTCTCTAAGGGATATACGGAATTTGGGTGGGATCTATTCACCATTCACAAGTTTTGGCCATAATGTATAGAAAAGAACATAAGGTGCTTAAGCCCTATTTGAATCTTATCAGGGATTGTGATGTAGTCCTTAAACAACCACACAAGATCTATGTAGGGTATCTTTGGAACCATTGGTATGTTTTCATAATAAGAATAGGTCTCAAGGTGTGTACCATGGCTAGGAGAGGAAACATGTACCTTAGGTCCAAAGTGAAGATTCTTCACTTCAAGGTCTATGAACTAACCATTGAATGATCATGTAAATACTGTTTAAGGGATATTTTTCCTGTGGGTGGGATATGGGAACCATTCACAGGTTTTGTGCATCATAGTTGGCTCTCAAGGCCTCTAAGAAGGAACTCTCCTAATTCTAGGTAGTGAAGCATCCAATGTGCATCCTTATTGGAACCCTTTTTCATAGATTAATGAAATTAAAAAGGTAATTGTAGAATTGTTGGAGGTGGGCGTAATATTTCCTAGTACTATCCCTTACTCATACTTAGTGGTCAACATATTAAATAAGGAAGGAAATTGGTTCATTTTTCCTCAGTTCTAGGATCACAATAAGTTGATCATCAAGGACAAATTTCCTATCCTAGTTATTTAACACCACTTGGATAAACTTCATGGAGCCAAGTTTTTCACTAAATTTGGCCTTCATTCCATATACCACCAAACCAAGATGAAAGAGGTAGACATCCCTAAAATCTCCTTATGTACACATGAAAGTCATTATGAGTTTGTGGTGATTCCTTTTGGTCTTTTCAAGGTTCAATCCACATTACAAAGCCTTATGAAAAATATCTTTTGACCATTCATACACAATCTTGTTATCTAGTATTCTTTGATGATATATTGATTTACAATAAAACATAGGAATGTCACATCGAGCATGTTGATAGAGACTTGAAACTCTTACAGGGCCACTATTTTTTCATGAAACACTCCAAATGTTATTTTGGGGCTTCATAGGTTGAATACGTGGGTCACATTTTAAGTCAGGAGGGAGTATGAGTTGATCGTATGAAATTCATAGCTATGCAATATTGGACCTATCCCAAGACCCTGAAGAGATTACATGGATTCTTATGACTTCAAGGATATTAAAGGAAGTTTGTGAAAAAATTTGGAAAATAAATTTCTCCCTTAACTTCACTTCTAAAAAATAATGCCTTTTTCTATAGTGCACTATTCGGCTTTAAAGGATTCCATGTGCACTACTCCTGTTTTAGAAATTCCATAATTTACTAAGTCTTTTGTATTGGATTGTGAAGCCTCGAGCAGAGGTCTTGGAGTGGAATTAATGTAAGAAGGGCACCAATTGGAATTTACCAATAAGCAATTGTGTGACCGCAATTTGGGTAAATCCACATATGAGAAAGAAATGATGGCCATCCTACATGTAGTAGAGACTTGACGCCCTTATCTCATAGGGTGACATTTCCAGATGAAGAATTAACATCGTAGTTTGAAGTACTTTCTCAATCAAAGGTTATCCTCACCAGAGTAACATAAGTGGGACACCAAGATGCTCGGGTATGATTGTGAGATTATTTATAAGAAGGGTAAATAAAATGTGGTATTTGATTCCCTATCCGATCAATTTGAGGAGGATGGATCCCTCTTTGCTTTATCTTTACCCATTCCAAGTTGGCTCAAGTTATCCCATTTAGAATATTTGGAAAATGAAACTATATTTCAACTCATCCACGGGATTTATGAATATCCCAACCCTCCTAAAAGGTATACATGGAATCTAGATACATTGTGATATAAAGTGAAAATTGTTTGAGTAAGCAATTCTTCCTTAAAATAAAGGATCTTAGATGAATTTAATTAATTTCCTATAGCAGGTCACTTTGGATTTAATAAAACATATGAATGAGATAAGTGCTCATTCTTTTGGGAGGGAATGAAAATAAACATCCACGTTTTTGTGGCAACCTATGACACTTTCCAACGAAACAAGAGTGAGATAGTAAATATTTCAAGGTCTTTGAAATCACTAGCGATCCCAACACATATATGGAATGATATCTCTATGGATTTTATAGTGGAACTCCCGAGGGTGGGAAAATAATATATGATCATGGTGTTAGTAAACTTTCTCTCAAAATATGCTCATTTTTGTGCCTTACCACATCCATTCACCCCCTCCTTAGTTTCCCAAGTTCTCTTGTATCATATTTTTAAGTTACATGGCATATCTACTTTCATTGTCTCGGATGGGGACCCTACCTTCACAAGCAAATTTTGGCAAGATTTGTTTAAACTACATCGTAGACAAATAAAAGTGAACATTGAATATCACCCCCAAATATATGGTCAAACCAAAGTGGTCAACAGGTTCTTAGAAAACTATTTGTGATTCGTTTCCTTTGAAAAACCACACCAATATGAACAATGAATTCCCCTTGTAGAATGGTGGTTGTTCATGTTCAACCTCATCATTCAAAATGGGAAGGAGATTGTTCATGTTAAACCTCTTCATTTTCATTTATTTGAAACACTTTTCTTTGAAGATCTTGATTCCTAGGAACATCATCATCCTCATATATATCATTGTTATTAATGTTAGTCTCCTCACTAAGATAAATATCATCCTACTTATCTGTATATTTGGCATTTCCATGAAATATAGTAGGTGAATGATTTATGTCCTCATCCATGTGATTGGAACCACCATCAAATTCTTCACTTGAAGGAATACATTCATCACCATTATTAATACCATTAAAGTTCTCACTTAAGGAAATATCTCTTTCATTATTGATATATTTATTGGTACCATTCAAAGCTCTCACTTGAAGGAAAATCTCCATCATCATTATCATTAGTTCGATCTACCACTTGTTCGATCTACCACTAGTTCAATCTACCACTTTTTGTACAATTTCTAGTTGCAACAAGGTCTCTTCTATGTCCTTAGTATCTCTAATTCATCAAGCATTCCATCAAGAATTCTATCAATCATTTCTATCAAAAATTTTATCAAACAATTACCATGCACACTCGATAGATAGGAGAAATAAGTCAAACCATTTCCTCTGTCCGTGTGCCCTCCTTTGGTGCAAAAGCATGTGCCCTCCTCTGAAAATTTGTGTTCCCTCCTCTGCAAATATGTGTTCCCTCCTCTGCAAATCTGTGTTCCCTCCTCTACAAATCCATGTTCCATAGCCTCCTCCAGCATGCCCTCCTCCCATGCGCCTCTCCCTCATTCTCCTCCTCCCGCCCTCCTCTCCCTTCCACTCTGCGTGAAAACACTTGTGCCCTAGCCTCCTCCCATGCGCCTCTCCCTCCTTTTGTCGAGCTCCTCTCCCTTCCACTCTACATGCCTGCATAACTCGATCCTCTCCAATAGTGGTGAGTGGTATAGTGGATGACTGTCTAGTGTGCAATTGTGTAGTGGTCGTGACTATGTAGATATGGCGCGCAAGTACTCTAGCATGCAATTTGTATTTGGTTTTTTTGGTTATGTTGTTTTATTTTAATTTTTTTATTATTATTTTTTTTTATTATTATTTATATATAATATAGAATAAGATATATATATATATATATATATATATATATATAATAAGATATATATATATATATATATATATAT
>CBVK0100692709.1:0-11079 GCA_900067695.1 Picea abies
TACAAGGTTAGAATTTACACCATAGTCTCTATTGTTCCATTTCTCTCAATAGCAAGCCATCCCCAAGCTAAGGTTGTGAGTCCACAAGGAGATCTGACCCTCTTGGTTGTCCACTCTCCACATTCAGTAGCCCAAAACTCAGGTTCTACTCCAACAACAATTTTGATCCACTAGATATATCTTTCCCCACAACTTGCACAACCCAAGGAATGGGATCCCCCTTCTCTTCCACACAGTCCCTCGAGCCTTACCACTTCCCTCAAGGTCTCCAATGCAATTGATTGGATAGGAAAACTCTTAGTTGGGGCTCCATGAATTATTAGTTTCTCCAAGAGTACTCACAACAACCTTCTCAAGGCTCTTGAGCCATTTCTTCAACAGGAAATGTCAATTACAGACATACAACCTTTGTTACAGGAATAGAACCTTATTTCTAGAATAAAATCAACCCAACAAGATCTCTTTCCATGGATATCATAGATGGTTCTCTTCTCAGCACCCCACTTCCCTTTTTCTCTCCAAAATCAACAAGTAAAATTTTTCCCAATAACCCATTATAATTTCATTTTCTTCTCATGCAAGTTTGAGTACCACTTTTCCCAAAAAGTGGTTGTACTCAACTCATGCTATTATAAATTGGTGAGTTGACCTTTCCCACCTACAACCCTTACATCAATTTAATATCTATTTTGATATTTCAAAGGGGATAAACATTAATGTGAAATAATTTGAATTAATATAAATGGGTAACCCCGTGGACCCCTCTTCAACCCCCTCTCTTGTGGAATCATAACCACCCATTCTTACCATCCCTCTCGTACCACAACCAACAAATAATATTTTATTAATGATTTGGATTTACATTTTACATATCTCGGCCTTCGACTATATTAATCAGTACATGCTCTTAAACCCAAACATATTGACTCACCAACCTAAATTGCATTTCACATTTACATTATAATTTGCGGGGATTAAAACTGGGGATATTACATCCCCTCCCCCTTATTTTTGCATTGTCATTAATGAACAACACAATACATGTGTACATACATATTACAATTCCAATATCTTTGGTCTTTAATCAACATATAGGATCTCCATCCTAACATCACACAAACATTCTATACAAAAACATGTTCACATAGGCATCATGGACAAGACATACATACTTAGGCACTTTGACCCAAAAACTATACATAATGATTTTATTGTTTATAATTCTTGTAGTGATTCCAACCAACAATCTCTCATTCCCTTCAGTATGCACAACCCAAGGAAGTGTACCCCATTCTATTCTCTACCATCCCTCAAGCTATACCACTTCCCTTCCAAGGCTCTATCAGATACCATCTAGGAAGACTCAATTTTGTGGCTCCAAGAAATCCAACTGCAACAACTTTCACATTTTGTCGATTCCCACAACAATTTCAACAACAAACTCTCATTCCCCTCAACCTGCAAAACCCAAGGAAGTGTACCCACTTCTCTACATTGCAATCCCTTAGGTTGTACTGATTCCTGTTATAACCCTAAATTGCACCACACATGCTTACCTGGCATCGGGCCAACTCATATCCCTTCCTTGCCAAAGCCATGCTGAACAAACTCTTGAAAATCCTCTTAAATCAAGTAGCAGGCGCCCTAACCTACTACTGCGTGCATTGGAATGCTGGCATGCCTACCACAACACGCGTTGGAACACTGGTGGGCCTACTACAGCCCACGTTTACCTAACAAAGCACAAAAAATAGGAAAGTTTCCAACGGGACAAAAAGCTATGGGTCAGTTAACTGAAACTCCCAGCCATGCATGGCCAAGAGTTCATCCAAAACCCTAGCTCCTTCTAGCCTATAAAATAAGGGGTAGGGGTACTATTTGGAGGAGGAAAATTATAGCCAAGAAACTCTGCCCAATTGCAGAATCCATTTGTCCCAACCCTTTAGCCTTTCCTCAAGCCTAAGGAGAATTCAAGCAAAGCAGTTGGAGGACAAAGAAGAGGAGGAGCCCAGGATCAGGATCAAGGAATGGTGGCCAGTCTCTATCATTATTGTAAGTTGAATCATCTTGAGATTAACAAAAGAATACTTTTCCCGTCCCAATGCATGAGTTGTTTATGATTTATGTGATTTATGCTTAAACTCTAACCTTCAAGTAGAAAAGTAGCATGCATGCATAGTGTTTTGTCTTGATTGCAGGATTGTTTTTGGAAGGAGCAACGCAAGCAAGCGGACAAAGCGCAATGAAGGATCTATACCCAAACATTAGTAAAAAGGTTTGTAGGTCCTTTCCATGCTCGTACGTGAAAAAGGGGTTTTAGTTTTGGGATGATAGGTTAAAAGTGAGTTCTTTAAGGTCATAATCTGCATGCAAGTTTAGCCCTAGCTTGTTAGTCTGTAGGGTATTATTTCCCAACAACACTTCCCTCTAGTGGTCCAACACAAGATCAGATAGGAAGTATCAAATTTGTGGCTCTAGGAACTCTAAATGTGATAATGGAATCTTCAAACCTTCACATAGTTGCAGATGTTCCTCTTGCATTGCATATTTCAGCTCCACTTTTCTTCTTATGAGTCGCAACAATTCCACTTGGACTTTACTCATTCCATGCCTTCGTCCTTCAGCTCCATTTTCTTTTAGTGCTCTCCTTTTTGAGTAGTCGCTCATGCCCTTGTTATTCATCTATTCCTATAGAATCCACTAAGAAATATATATTTTATATCCATTATCATATAACAATTATCTTATTCATAGGAGTCCTCAACTCCAAAATATAAACATGTATTTCAAAATAAATTTTTAATCATAAACCAATACTTATCTATATGGATATCGTGTGCTTCACAAGCTTCCATGGGAAATAATTAATCTCACTATCCTTTTTTTGACACACCCTCATGATTCCCACCACTATTCCATATGAATTATTAAGTTTCCCCTTCCTTGATATACTCACCCTCTAGGCTCAGGCATACCCTTCTCTTCTGCACATTCCCTCGAGTGATCATCCACACATACTCCTACATTTTGTTTGCAGTGAGTCGAGACTCAAGAGTCACTTGGTGGAAACAAAGAATACTTGACTTGCATGTTGGATCATAATAGTATCTCATCTCATCTCATCTCATGCTTCTCTTCTAACTCCATGATCTTGTCCATTCTCAATTTGAAAATCCATGCACAAAAACTGTTGAGATCTTCTAGAAAGTGACTCTTCTCTACTCACCCAATGTTATTCTTGCTTCTTGTTTTTTTCAATTTCGATTCCCCTATGATTCATAAGCTCTGTTTTGCAATTTTGTCATTCAATATTTTACCCACCATTTTTTTTCATAATCTCTTGAAACATACATTTAGTCAATGGTCCACATTGATATGGACCGGGGTGACCCCAATACCAAACTTGTTTTGGTTCTAGGCCACTTAATTAAGGTCAGATTTACAATTGTGGATCTATTGAACTTGATTGCATCAAAGGTGTAAAGATGTGCTTAGGAAGGCTTGAATCCAATTTGAATATTAAAACCTTTTAATGTCTCATAACTCATAACTTAATGCATTCAATAAGCATAATTGCAAAAACAGAAAAGAAAACACAAGAAACATGAGACAACTGGTAACTCATTTGGTAACTGAGTTCACCAAAACTCCTGGCTATGTCTCTAGATATCCTTGGAATATGAATCACTTTATTATCCTTCCTATAGAAATGGATGAAACCTTCTCACAAAATGTGATACATGCTCCATACAGGGTTGAAACCCAGAGAAACCTTATATTACAAAAAGATCTTAAGGCTCTCACATAAGTGACATTTCTTCAGACACCAGAAGGACTCAATTCCTTTTTTTCAAGTTCTCTTGAGCTCTTTCTCTCAGCTTCATAAAGGATCCTCCATACATGTATGATACCCAGAGCTTACATGCGGATTTTATATAGTTTCCTTAACTCCATAATTCAAGGAGACAAGATCCACAATTTTAGGATCTAATAGCAACTCAAAGGAAAAAAATGAGAAAGCATCTCAACCAACCTATGAGACCCTTAACTTCCCTTGAGACTAGGAAACCACTTGTGATAAAATGAGGAAGAATCCCAAGCCAACTCATGAGACTCCCATCTTCCTCTTAAAACTAGGAAACTAATTTGTGAGGTGGGTTCTCACATAAAACTAATTTCCATTTTTACAAATTAAATGAAAAATACATGAGTAATTCCACTCACTTCAAGTATTAATCAATTTTCCAATTTGAATGAATAATACATGAGCTTCTCACACTCATTTAAAGTATTAATCATTTTTACAATTTAAATGAATCATTAATCATTCCCTTTAAACTTTATCACCTATCATCAATCATCATTTTAGTGATATTCTCCATGGTGTGCAAAGTAATAATTCCTTGTGTGGAGATCCTCCTGGATCATACCTCCCCACAAAAAGAAATTTTGGTCCTCCAAAAGTATAGAGAAAAAATGTAACTTGAATATCTGCAACCAGATTCTAGGAAGAGTCTTACACGCCATGATGCACTTCCCTGCTCCTTGATTTGCATAAAAAATGTTTATGAAAGGCCACACCCTTCTTCTCCTTCACCTTTCTACTTCAAAATGAGGATGTCGATGCCAACACTTGCATCAATGAAAATTTGTAGTTGATTCCTTGATTTGTATAAAAAATGTCTCTCAAAGGCCACACCCTTGTTCTCCTTCACCTTTGTAGTTCAGAATGAGGATGTCAATGTCGACACTTGCATCAATGTGAATCTGTAGTTGATTCCTTGATATGCATAATAAATTTCTCTGAAAGGCCGCACCCTCCTTCTCCTTCACCTTTGTACTTCAGAATGAGGATGTCAATGCCAAAACTTGTATCAATATGAAAATATATAACTTACAATACATTATCAAAATTTTGCAAGATTCAAATCAGTACCATACTTTCCAAGAGTTTATAAGACACTCATGGACTAGTTTACAATGATTGCCAAAATAGACTTTAGGAAAAAATAATGCCTCTCACTCAACAATGGCCACAAGACCCATTACAATGTTGCCAACATGACTTAGGTATTAAAAAAATTCCTTCACTCCCATAATCACTTAAGAGTGGCTAATCAAAACCTTTTACATGAATTTCAAGGGAACATTAACATTAAGGAAAATACCCCCAAATGTACACTAGTGGTAAAATTTATGGTTTTTAAACTCCCCATTACAAACATGTGCAACATAATAAATAAGGAAAATTTCATCAAGGTACATTAAAAGTTAGACTCCATGGTATTGAACCATTGCAACACAATATTCACCATGGGAAATTTCCATCTCCCTTGTTTTTCACAGTCCAACTTTAGGCATAGGTAAAATTTCCTTGCAAATTTCAGATCTTACTGACCTACTGCAACATATAAAAAAACCTAGCATCTGCAAGTACATTTTAATCCTCTTACAATTCTCAAAAAGAGGAAAAAACACAATGAAACGAAACTTACATTGGTTTCTATGCAAAGGCGCTCAATCTGTGGCTCAAAACTCAACATACACAACACCAACAGGTTTGTCTCAAAATTATACAACTTTTAAATGTAAGCATGGCTAGGTTTTGAAGAGTATAATTTTTCCTCGTAAAGCATGCCAAGAAGACATGGGATTAGACATATCCCTTAAATTCCACTACTCAGATTACAAAATAGACTGCACCATTGAATCCAAATCGAAAAATTGTGCAAAAATGACTATCATTTCGTACAATTTTGTCATTGTCACTTCTAGGCTCCTCCTAATCTCCCTACCTTGAAATCCATGCCACATAAGTCATGGTTTTTTGAAATTAATGCATGATTTCATTAAAATTCATGCCCTATATGGGCCTGTGACCTTCCTCATCTGACCTCAGAAATAAACTATGTTTAAATAATTAAGGTTGGGTGGACTTTACAAAATCCCTGTCGGGCATGGTGGTTAGTAGATGGTTTTTCAAAGCTTATATTGGGGTGGAGGTCACAGGTTTAAACCCATGGCATCCCCCTCTTTTGGTGTTAAGAAATATTTGTTGTAACAAATTTGGGTGAGGTCGGGGCCAATACAAGCTCAACCAACTTGTCATATTGGTTGGCGGACTATAGTAATGGCATTGGTTGCGGACTTGAAACCTGGCAGCTCCACATTTTCTGGATTGTTATAACAAATGAATTTAATGAAAACTTCTCCAATATACATATTGATCATGACATGTGGCACATCGATAGACCATTGGCCTGGTATTGCCAAGGTCAGGGGTTCGACCCGGACCATTACAACATCCAATATTTTGGTGAAGACCATAGTTTCCAACCAGAGGGTGGCACACGATGCCTATGGATTGTTGTGTATCACCTACCCCTACCATGTTAACTGCCATGCATGATACCACGTTACTAGCTAACATCACCATCCACCACATGTCCAAATCTGATCAGTCCACTTGGACTATATGATTACTCAGTCATCTGCCAACTAGACATGCCACATCACCTTCCATACTGCTACATCATCCAACACATCAATGCCACTTCAAATACCATACAACCCATTAAACTGACATATCAGTGCCACATCAACTTTCGTATTGTCCCATCACTCTGCCACATCATCTGTCCTACTTCCCAGTCAGTCGACACGTCTGCTGTTGTACTTCCACGTCATCCATACAGATGACATGTGTCAAATTTTTACTGGTCTATTTGGACCCCTAAAAAGGAAAAATATTCCTAACACGTGGCAGCCTATGATTCTTCCAGGTCATCATGCCAATGTTAGCACTGTACGGACTACATAGTCAGCTTTGCTAGATTTTCCTATTTGCCAAAAATTTCAGATGGCCATAACTTTTGCATCCGGAGTCCATTGGAGATGAAACAAACGTCACCAGAAATATATTGATGAGATCTTCGACTTGGTGGTGGTTTTGTCAAATTCTGGGAACTTTGAGTTTTAAGGTATTTTGGAGCCCCATGGATCAACTACTCAAAAAGGCTACCCATCTCTAGTTAGACTTCTTCTTGATGTACTTCATGGATTGTCACAATGTTCTCCACTTTCTCATATGTTGGTTCCTTCATAGGTGTTTGCACCACTTTCTTGTCCTTCTTCGGACAAATCTCTGAATGGGTTTTTCAACAATTGTCTTTCTGATGTCCATCCATGTTGCAATAGGTGTAATGGTTCTTCAATACCCAGAATTTATTTCCCTTATTTTTCTCCCATAGTGGATAAGGGTCTTCATTTCATGTCACCTCTCTGGTCAACATCACTCTCATGTACCAAGCCATTCTTTTCCAACACTTGGAAACACTATGGTTTTTCAAACCACAAAATGTACATGGTTTCTTATACCCTAAATTCTGCTTTTCATTGCCAATCTTCTTATAATCAAAAGGAGCATTGGAATAATTAGACTTATTATACCTTGGATGGTTATCTTTGGTGCATATCTGGCGAGGATAACTTAACTTATCTTTTCCTTTGGAATTCTCACCTCCCTTTGGAGATGACTTGAAATCACAATCACTGGATGTGCTCTCAGCTACTGATTAAGACTTGTCATTTGAAGACTCTCTGGCTTCTTTGGTTTTGGAGCATTCTCCAACTTCCCAGTTTCCATAAAATAATCTTTCATATCGAGGTAATTCTGTTATTTCAATAGGATTCACAATACCTTGGCCATTATCTCCAAGGCCTTTTACTTCATATCCCATATTTCTCAATAACTTCAAGATAATTCCCTTAGCATGCCTTTCAAAGGCACCAAAATAATCATCCTGAATTGGAGACTATGAAATCGAAAGGTTACTGATACTGCATACTTTAGAGGAATTTTTCACATCTGGTGTAGGATTCTCCAATCCTTCAACACTCTACAACTTTACCAAAGCCTCTTCTGTGGCTTGTGATTGGAGTTGCAATTTTTGCTTCTCTTCTTTTGCTTCTTGTAACAATGTTCACAACTCAACATTCTTTGCTTGTATTCTCTAGTTGATTTATTCGAACTCTTTGAGCCATGCCTGCTTTGATGCTTTACCCATATCGCATTCAACACCCACAATACATGTCAATCCTTCTCTGATACCAACATTATCTGAACCGAGGTCACCCTAATAACAAACTTGTTTTGGTTCTAGGCCACTTAATTAAGGTCAGATTTACAATTGTAGATCTATTGAACTTGATTGTATCAAAGGTGTAAAGATGTTCTTAAGAAGGCTTCAATCCAATTTGAATATTAAAAACTTTTAATGTCTCATAACTGATAACTTAATGCATTCAACAAGCATAATTATGGAAATAATAAAAAACATAAGAAACATGAGACAAAAGGTAACTCATTTGGTAATGGAGTTCACCAAACCTCCTAGCTACATCTCTATATCCTCTTGGGATACAAAATTGTTTTATTATCCTTCCTATAGAAAGAGATGAAACCTTCTCAAAAAATTTGACACATGCTCCATACAGGGCCAAAACCCAGAGCAACCTTCTCTTACACATAAATTAAGGCTCTCACATAAGTGACGTTTATTCAAACCCCAGAAGGACTAAATTCCTTTCTTTCAAGCTCTCTTGAGCTCTCTTGTTGGCATGTTTACATGCAGAGTGTGCTTGTCATTGATGGAAAGAACAAGAATGATGATGGTAGGTTTACAAATAGAGTGTACATGGAAATAATAGTAGCCAGCAGCGAAGACACAAAAGGACAAGGTCGAGAAGCTGAGAAGGAATAGCATAGATTTGCATGCAAAGCACAAGTGGGCACCAGGGCCGAGGTGAATTCCATTACCAAATATCAGTAGATATAACATCCTGAGATGCCATACATCGAGGCTTGTAGAAGGATCAAAGGTCCTGGCCTTTGACACTTAGAGATTTAAGAATTCCAAAGCTCAAGAGGAGGAGCGACAATGGTCATTGGATCACCAATCCATAATACCTAATGTCCATTAGATTAGAGTCCAGATAGGAGGAACATGCAGAGGAGGAGATTAGACCTCAGTCGTCAGATCGGACCGCGAAGGACTAACAATCGTTGGATCTAGAGGACATGTCATGAGAGATCAGCATTTAGCTGACTCGCGAGATGAATAAGTCAAAGATGAGAGTTGTAGAAACTCATGATATGTGAAGTCATGAAATGATCTGGGTCATTGGATCTAGAGGACACATGGCGAGAGATCAACATTTCTCTAACTTGCGAGCTGAAGGAGTTGTAGGAACTTGCGATATGCGAAGGTGCGAAATGAACTGGGTCGTCGGATCACCAAGAAATATTGACCTTTGATATGATATGATGCATTTCAAAGTTTCGTGAGTTGAGATATTCGAGGCAACTGATAGCAGGAAATTGAGAAATGCGAAATCGCGATTTGATCATAGCCATCGATCAAAGGGAAAGATCTGGACCATTGATTTGATATGAAGTATTTCAGAGTTTCGCGAGTTGGGAGATTCGAGGAAACTCATAACAGAAGTTTGTGATACACAAAATTGTGATGCACCCTCTTTCTTGGTCCCTGGACACAGTCGATGGTCACATCAGAGGGAGAGAAAGGAAGGAGATAGTGGTGCTAGTCTCCATTTCATAGTTTCGCGAGTTGGGAAAACCAAGGTGACTCACAGTTGATCACCCGAAATGGGAAATCATGAAATGATTATTGGTTAGGCATACTATCACCACCGATGGTCATGTGAAAGGAAGGGGCTTAGCCAGAAAAGATAAACGCCCATTCTGTAGTTTTATCAGGAAAGGAAAAACCGCCAAAGGGATGAGTGCACGAAGGTACTCTCAGTAACTACAGAAAATGACTGATTTCTTCTACCAAAGAATTTGAAGAATATCAGGGTGATCACCAGAGAATCTAAAGAATCTTGAGGTAACTTCCAATGGAATGCAGACCCATCATAGAGACCCTTGACATATGGAAAAGCGTCAAAGAATGTAGCTTCCAGAGAAGATGAAGAATCTCAGGAACGACTACTAATGATGAACAGTCTCAACATAATGACCATGGATGAAGAACAAACTTAGCATAACCACCATAGGGGATGAAGAATTAGCTGGATGATCTGGCAGAGGAGTTGGTATTATAAATATACGCAGAACAGAGAAGTGGAGGTTGCTTCTATTGAGATTAATTTCACACAGGAAAAATCATTTTGTGGGCAGCAACCGAAATGCATAGAAGAGGTGTAGTGCATAGAAAAAAGATGGATATCTGAGAGAGTAAGAGGAACCCGAGGTGCACATGTAGAGAAAAAGAAAAAGAACATAAAGCTTAAAGAATAATTCGAGCAAAAAGATACTGAGGCTGGCAGAGCAGAGCAATGTATCAGAACAGTGATGAGACTGGTAAGCCATTTATGAACATTGTATCACTGTAATAATTTTCAGTAGAAAATATTTATAATCAGGGTGGTAGGGAGGTGCTAGGAAGGACTGTTGTCCTCAGCGGTTCAAGTGGGTGCTTGAACACAGGGATTTGTAACTTCTGTTGATTAAGGTTGGTTGTCATTGATGTCAACCCTTGAAGAAAGCCCCATAGAACAAAGGTTTAGGTAATGGACCCAATATTGTTTGATGTAAATACAACTCATTATTTTTTTTTTCATGGTTGATAAGAAGTAAATATGGATGAACTCCAAAGTGGTCCCCTTATGGTGAAAAACCTCACGGGAAGATGCTTTGTGGAGTAAGAGAACCCATGCTTAATTATGGAATAATGAGATGAAGGAAAGTGAAGTTGTCAGGGAAAATATCCTATATGGATATTTATTGTCATGTCATTTCCGATGGTATGTGGAACGTCACAAAATTCCTCACGGTTAGAGAGTTATGGTCATGAGAAGTTGGAGACCCCAGGTTTGGGTAATGGACCCAAGTTTGTTTGATGGGTAATGGTATGCGTTATGATATATTTTCAGATAATACTATTCTATATGGATAGTACATGTCATGCCATTTTTGGTGGTATGTATAATGTCACATAACTCCTCACGGTTTGAGATTTATGGCCTTACAAAGTTGGAGGACCCTCATATGTCATC
>CBVK0100692710.1:0-11079 GCA_900067695.1 Picea abies
ATATAAATATAATTATGTCTTCTTTTGAATGTAGTATCAACTTTACACATTGGTGATTTTTGATGAACATCGCAATGGGGTTCTAATAGCTTGGGTGATTTCATCACGCAATACTACGGATCATATATGTAAATGGATATCAGCACTATTTAGAGTTGGAAGCAATGAACGTTCAGATTGACATGTTCAATCTTTCATCACATACTATGTTGTAGCTAAAATTGAGGCATTAAGGTGATGCATTTATTTCTTTAGAAAAAATTCAAATAATGATGTTTAATATATTCTCTTCTAATGTTATACCATTTTAGGATTTTGACCAACTTCACGATATCATTATGTGTATGGCATGTCTGTCGAGCATGGTTGAAGAACATTGGTAATAAAGTCAAAGGAAGGGAAAACAAAATTTTTATTTTTTGTGCTTTAGGACATATCATGCACTCATGTCAAGACGATGTATCTGTACAAAATTGAGTTTCAAGGATCTTTGAATATTTCAGTGAAGAAACAAATTTCTTGAAGTATTGCAAGGATCCATATATGTGCATATATAGAAGTTGTCGTTTGTAAATAAAAATTTATGGAAGTCAACGTTCGTATATGCATGCTTCTGTATATGCACATATATGCCGACCTTCTCCATAAACACACATTTATGGAAGTGGAAAGCTTCCGTATATGCGTTGTCCGTATATGCGCATTTATGGAAGCCGTCATCCGTATATGCGTTGTTCGTATATGCGCATATACGGAAGCACGAATATATGGAAACCACCTTCCGTAAATGCATATTTCGTATATGCATGCTTCCATATATGCACATATACAAAAGTTGTCGTATGTATATGCAAATTTATGGAATTTAGTCTCCGTATATGCTATTTATCAAGGACTAGAGGACATTCAACAAGAATCCATATTATCTGGCTATTCATACACCCTACTACAAGAGGAGGCTAGCTTGAAGCAACAACTTGCAGACCAACACAAGAAGGAGGAGATCCTTTGGAAACATAAGTCCCAAGTACAATGGTTAAAGGAAGAATAAAAGAAAACAAAGTTCTTTCACCACTCCATGATCCACAGACAATACATAAATGTAAAGAGCTTCTTTCAGTACCTCCAATTGGCATAATTCCTACCATCAATCGGGTAACACAACATATTCCATCCCTAATCAGTCTGGAGCATAATCAAGCTTTGATGAGACCGATCACATAGGAGGAATTCGATCATAAAGTCAAGGAAATGCGCTTTTGTATATGCGTCATTCACATATGCGCATTTATGGAAGCCATCGTCCATATATCCGTCATCCATATATGAGCATATACGGAAGCGCGCATGTACGGAAGTCACCTTCCGTAAATGCATCTTCCGTATATGCGTGCCTCCATATATGCGCATATACATAAGTTGTCGTCTGTAAATATGTGCATATATCAACATTCAGATTCGTATATGCGTGCCTTCATATATGCGCATATATATAAGTTGTCATTCGTAAATTCACATTTATGGAAGTCAACCTCCATATATGCACGCTTCTGTATATGCACATATACATTGACCACTTCCATAAATGTGCATTTATGGAAGCACACATATATGGAAGACACCATTATGGAAGTGGCCAGGTTTCGTATATGCGTCGTTCGTATATGCACATTTATGGAATTCGTCATCCATATATGCGTCATCTATATATGTGCATATACGGAACCCACCTTCCGTAAATGCGTCTTCCATATATGTGTGCCTCCATATATGCGCATATACATAAGTTGTCGTCTGTAAATGTACATTTATGGAAGTCGGCCTCCGTATATGCATGCTTCCATATATGAGCATATACCCCGACCACTTCCATAAATGTGCATTTATGGAAGCACGCATATACAGAAGACACCATTATGGAAGTGGCCAACTTTCATATATGTGTCGTTCGTATATGCGCATTTACGAAAGCCATCGTCCGTACATGCGTCATCCGTATATGCGCATATATAGAAGAACGCATATATGCGTATACAGAAGCATGCATCTATAGAAGCCACATTCTGTAAACGCGTTTTCCGTGTATTGTGCCTCCATATATATGCATATACATAAGTTGTTGTCCGTAAATGCACATTTATGGAAGTCATCCTCCGTAAATGCACGCTTCTGTATATGCGCATATACGCTGACCACTTCCATAAATGTGCATTTATGGAAGCAAGCATATACGAAAGACACCATTATGGAAGTGGCCAACTTCTGTATATGCATCATCCATATATGTGCATTTATGGAAGTTGTTGTCCATATATGCGTCGTCCGTATATGCGCATATACGGAAGTGCACATATACGGAATCCACCTTCCGTAAATGCATCTTTTGTATATGTGTGCTTCCATATATGTGAATATACAAAAGTTGTCGTCCATAAATGCACATTTATGGAAGTCGGCCTCCATATATGCACACTTCCATATATGTGCATATACGCTGACCACTTCCATAAATGTGCATTTATGGAAGCACACATATACAGAATACACCATTATGGAAGTGGCCAGCTTCCGTATATGAATCGTTCGTATATGCACATTTATAGAGGTCGTTGTCTGTATATGCGTCATCCGTATATGTGCATATATAGAAGCACGCATATACAAAAGCCACCTTCCATAAATGTGTATTCCGTATACGCGTGCCTCCATATATGCGCATATACAGAAGTTGTCGTCTGTAAATGCACATTTATGGAAGTTGGCCTCCGTATATGCACGCTTCCGTATATGCGCACATACACTGACCACTTCCATAAATGTGCACTTATGGAAGCACGCATATACGAAAGACACCATTATGGAAGTGACCAGCTTCCATATATGCACATTTATGGAAGTCTTCATATGTATCTGTGCGCTTTTGTATATGCGCATATACAGAAGCGCACAGATACGGAAGCCACCTTCCATAAATGTGTCTTCCATATATGCCTGCTTCCATATATGCGCATATACAAAAGTTGTTGTCCATAAATGCACATTTATGGAAGTCAACCTCCATATATGCACGCTTCTGTATATGCGCATATATGCTGACCACTTCCATAAATGCGCATTTAGGGAAGCACACATATACAAAAGACACCATTATGGAAGTGGCCAGCTTTCATATATGCATCATCCGTATATGCGCATTTATGGAAGTCGTCATCCATATATGCATCGTCCGTATATGCACATATATAAAATCCACCTTCCGTAAATGCATGTTTCGTATATGTGTGCTTCCATATATGCGCATATACAAAAGTTGTCATTCTTAAATGCACATTTATGGAAGTTAGCCTCTGTATATGCGCATATACGCTGACCTTTTCCATAAATGCGCATTTATGGAAGCACACATATATGGATGGAAGACACCATTATGGAAGTGGCCAGCTTCCATATATGCGCATTTATGGAAGACGTCATCTGTATATGCGTCGTTCGTATATGTGCATATACGAAAGAGTGCATATATGGAAGCCACCTTCCGTAAATTCGTCTTTCGTATATGCATACTTCCATATATGCACATATACATAAGTTGTCGTCCGTAAATGCACATTTATGGAAGTTGGTCTCCATATATGCACATATACGCTGACCACTTCCATATATGTGCATTTATGGAAGTGGCCTTTGCTTGCTTTGAATAAAATATAAGCCTTATCCCTTTGCTTGTTTTTTTTATTATATTATTATTATTATTTATTAATATTTATTAATATCTTTTTAAATATAAAAACCATTAGCCTTCACTACATTTTTATCATAATTTTAGAGGTTGGAATTTAAAGCTATCATGGTTTTAAGAATTCACAGTAGTCATGATTCATTTATTTAAAATTTATCAAATTTCGTTAATTTGCCTTTGTTTTCTTTGAATAAAAGATAAGCCTTATCCCTTTTCTTTCTTGTTTGATTATATTATTATTATTTATAAATATTTATTAATATCTCTTTAAATATAAAAACTATTAACCTTCATTACATTTTTATCAAAATTTTAGAGGTTGGAATTTAAAGTTGTCATGGTTTAAGAATTCACAATATTCATGGTGGAACAATGATATATTAATTTCTTGTAGAAATTAAAATATATAAATTAAGGCATATAAAATGTGTAAAAAACAAAACTCCTCCCTATATTGAAGAGGCTAGACTGCAATATTTTGTATATTTAAATAAAAGTGACTTCCATAAAACAAATTCAAAACTAAAAATATAATACTAGAAAGTTCATTTATTGAAATTATATAAAGACCCATTCCTTGTAGGCTTAAATATGTTCATGTCTTTGTAAGTAGCACCTATTTATACAAAATATTGATCAAATCTCTAAATTTGTAGCCCAAGTTATTTAACTTGGTGCATTTTTTAGATGTCAAAGTAGCAAACCTAGTGGGTTTTGTGAGAGCAATACTAGTTGAACATATATGTTCTATGTATTGTTTACGAGACTTGAACCCATGTGCTTCCAAGTCCTTTGGTGTGATTCTTGTCCTTTTAACCATAGCAGAATCATTCATCTTTTTTGTTTTCTGTAAAATTTACAACACTATTAATAAATATCAAAATTGATATTGCTATAATGAAAACATGGGTGTAGCACATAGAACTTACTTCTCCTAATTTTTCTTCAAGTGGAGGTGAATGTTGTATTGGTTGAAGATAATGTGAGTTATGGTGGATTTGGAAAAAGGTGTTTCATTTCTAGCTTCATGTCCACCATCTTTTGTGTGCAAAGGGGATTTGAGATATGTATATGCTTTATTCTAAACATAAAATTATAATAAGATATAAGTATGCAACTCAAACATAATGAAGACGAAAGAACCCGAAAAATTACATTCAATGAGTATGTACCTAATATTTTGATGACTAATATTATGTAGTTAGAGATAACATAAAGAGAAGACTTACTTCTCTTGAACTTCCTCGAAATCGAGGGGAATGTCATAATGGCTGGGTTGACTGCTCACGAACTATTGCATGTTGCAAACTTTGTGGAGATGTATTATCTTTCTCCCTTTTATCTTGTTCCGGGGATTGAAACATTTGCAATGGTTCAAAAGATAACAACTGCAATATATATATAGAATATGTAAAATGTAACTACATATAATTTAAAAAATTGAATATTTATTGATTGACATGTCATCCTAGTATATACAATAAATTAAATCAAAATTTTGTTCTATAGTAGGTTTCAATGAAAAGTAGCTTACTTCTCCCAAACGCCATGAATCCCAGGTGAATGCAATGGTTGAGAACATGAATTTTGTTGGATTTTTGAATTACACAACATACGTTCACCAACCAAACTATGTGGATATATCTATGTGAATATTTATATGAATAACAAAGTAAAATCAATATACAATTTATAGTTAAAATAAACAACCTATAGTATTAAAATTCTTGAAAATAACTCTGTTATAAAAAGTTGAGAATAAAGTACTCAATTGTGTAATTGTTTTTAATAGTCTTTTGTCCAAAGCTTACTATAGGACTATGTGCATCTGGTACCTCATTCCCTACACCCTCATAAATACTTGTCCCTTCATGCCTTTTTAGTGAAATATCAATGTGTGTCATAGTATCCTTACGTCTACGAGGTAAAATTTCCTCCCATTTGTGCATTTTTTCTTCATTTTTTTTTTGTTTTGAAGCATCACTTAAATAATCAATTGTAGCAACAGACTGCACAAAGGAATTATTGAATGGATTTATTCAATATACATTTATGTAACCAAAATTTTAGACATTTAAAAATAAATATGTTAACAAATACTCACTGCTAAAATAATTTCTTCATTGACAAATCTTCTATGGGACTGTAGACGTCCACGATGTAGCCTTGCATCAACATCATATTGTATCTTACTAGTTTGTATTTTAATTCTGCATGGTGATTTTGGAGGGCGTTTTCCATTTTTATCTCTTTGTCGTCCTCTTGGATGTGGAAGAATTGGAGGGAGACCATGCATCTTATCACAATGGCCATTTAATCCACTTTGTTTTGAACAAGTTAATACCCCACAACAATCACCAACAAGACAATAAAATACTTCTTTCGAACCTATAGTAATAACATCCCACTCTTGGTTATATTCCTCCATTTTATAAATTACCTGTAAGTGAATATATAGCATAATAATGTTAGAAATTAAATCAATTTATTAGAACAAATAAATAGTCAAAGAAAGAATAGAATGGTATAATATGTACATCAACTTTAATGAACCAACAAGGTCTATGTAAATAGACATTAATGAACAAATAGAAAAATGTCACATACAAAATATAAATAAATATTAAAACAAACTACAGTAATTATTGTAAAACTATGAATATATATGTTAAGCTAGGTCACAAAGCATGTCTAAAATCGAGATTTGATATGAAGAATAATAAATTTCAGTAAATTAATTTATACCATATAACTTATATTTCTTTAATTAATACTTGCAAAGTTTGCATGCTTTGGGAAAAGGGGTTGATATGGATTAACATATCTTGAGGTAAAAAAACAAGAATGATGATGCTTATTTTAAGTGAGGAGTGGGGAATAGTCAAGGATGTAAAGGAGATCTTTACCAAATGGCACAATGTTGAGATTATATGGGTGTGAACCAAGGTATATATATGAATACATATGTAAATAAAATAATGAATTAATTTATGAGGAATTCCATTTTCAAAACAATGCCTTAATTTATGAGTGTTACTGTTATTAATATTTATGGGCCATATATTAATAGGGTTTAGTATTGGGGAGATTTGCTAAATCGATCAATGATTTCTAATCAGGAGGTCATCCTAGGTGGTGATTTAAATTTCTCATTGGGAGTGGCTGAGGTGTGGGGGCCAAGGGATATACCCAACAGGTTATTAAATTTCTTCATACATGCTTTGTCTTAGAAAGGGTTGTTGGATATAGAACTAGTTAAGCTTAATCCTACTTGGAGAAATGAACGTACTGGGGATGATTGGGTAGCTAAGAGACTAGATAGTTTCCTGGTGGTTGAAGGCTTGGTAGATTCACTGGACCCCATCAGTAAATGGGTTGCAAGTGGGGGCGATTCCAATCATACTCCAATTTTATTGGAACTTCGTGGCAAAGGGATAAAACATCCTAGTCTTTTCAAATTTAATTTGAATTGGATAAAGGAACAATATTGTTAATACCTTGTTCATAATTTGTGGATCCCTTATGGTCATAATAGTCCTAGATATGCAGGAGTCCACTTTATGGAGAATCTTAAGAGAGTGAAGCAAGCAACTATTACATGGGCACATGCTAAAAAGGAGAGGGAGGAGAAGGAATTGAGGGACTGTGATCAGTTGTTACAGAGGATGCAAGAAGGAGATGGGCAGGGGTTTCTTTCACCAGGATCAAAAGAGGAGGTAATCATACTGGAGAAGAGGCGTCAGGTGCTACTTGAGGAAAAGGAAGCAACTTGGATATTGAAGAGTAGGGCTCTATGGTTAAGTTGTGGAGATGAAAACACTAAATTCTTTCAGGCATGTGCCAAGGGTAGGAAATTGTCAAATACCATTTGGGAATTAAACAGTGGTAGGGGAGAAGCTTTAAGGTATTTTGAAGGTTTATCTAGGATGGGAGTGGATCATTTCCAGGGACTCTTCAAGGTTCAGGGAGGTACACCTATTGCGTATATTGTTCGGATTCCTTAGTTTTTTCCTTGGTTTTTGGAGGAGTATGATAATAGAATGTTGATGGTTTTTGTGACTACTAAAGAAATATTGACAATATTACATTCTTTTCATAGATATAAGAGCCCAGGTCCTAATGGATGGCCGATCAAATTCTATCTAGGGTTTCATGATTTGATAGGTGTAGATCTTTTGAGGGTGATTGAAGAAACAAAGGAAACATGGTATGTTCATGGTCCGATCAATGTGACCTTATTAGATCTCATCCCCAAGTCAGACAATCTTTCTTCTTTTGATGATTTCCAGCCCATATCCCTCTGTAATTGTTTGTATCAAATCATCTCCAAGGTTATTGCTAGGTAGATCAAAGGAATCTTATCTAGGACTATATCAGGTGAGACGTTTGGGTTTCTTGATGGAAGGAAAAATCATGATGCCATAGGGGTGGCTCAGGAAGGGTTACACAGTCTCAAAACAAATAATCTTAGGGGAGAGGTGGTGAAAATTGACCTGTCAAAGGCTTATGACAGAGTCAACTGGTTATATATAAGAATTCTTTTGACACATTTGGGGTTTGGCATCGACTTCATCAGATGGACTATGTCGTGTATTTATTCAGTTTCCTTCACCGTCTTGATCAATGGAGCAACAAGCTCATTTTTTCACTCATAGTAGGGAGTGTGATAGGGTTTTCCCCTATTGCCCCTCCTCTTCCTGTTGGTAGTTGAAGGATTAAGCCACTTCCTCCTTGAGGCCAAACGATCGAGGAATTTCAAAGGCATCCCAATTTCCCAAGTATTGTATATTACACACCTACTCTTTGTCGATGACATACTCATTTTTTGTGATGGTTCTAGGAGAGACATGGATAAGATTTGTGAGGGGATGGTTCTTCTTCAAATAGCATCTAGTATGCAGGTTAATGCACAAAAATAAACAATCTCATGTTTCAATCTTGAGGAGGGGGATGTTGATACATTGTGTCTAAATTCCCCTTTTAGTTGATGGAGTTAGATGTCGGTTTGAAGTATATTGGATTTCAATTAAATCCTAATGAATATAGGAAAGGAGATTGGTTATGTCTTCTTGCAAAGCTGGACCAACGTTTACAGGTTTGGAGTCATAGTTGATTGTCTCATGTTGGGAGTTGGGTTCTTATAAAATCAGTATTAGAAGTTATTATTGTTTAGTAGTTGTCTCTTTCCTGGATCCCAAAAGCTATATTGGAAAAAATTTGGAAACTTTGTTTTGTGTTCCTCTGGTGGGGAAACAAGGATTATAATGTGACGGTCTAGGTTTGCTGGGAAATGATTGCAATTCCAAAAGCATTGGGGGGATGGGGACTCAAAAATATTTTCTTGTTCTTGACAACCTTGGCTGCAAAGGTTTCATGGCACCTCATTCATACACACAATTTATGGATGCAAGTGGTGACACAAAAGTATATTGCACCTTTTTTCCATTTTGGAATGGGTTCAGAACCCTGACAAGAGTCAGAATGGGAGCTTTATAATGTGGAAATTGGTGGTACAGGCCTATGCGCTAGTGGGAAATGGACTCGTTTGGATGATAGGTAATGGTAGGCAGGCGAGCTTGGGGATGGATCCATGGGTTGGATGTGATAGGGATTTTTTTCTTCATGAAGAGGTGCGAGAGATGTTAGCAGATCGAGGCCTTCTTTTTCTCCATCAAGTGGATGACCGAGTGACTACTAATGTTTGGAAACAAGGTTGGATGTTAGGGGATATGTTAGGACTCAATGTTGAGCAGAGTGTCCATTGGGCGAGCTATAATCATGCACTAAAGTTGTCTCATGTTCGTTTGTTAGCTCAAGAGGACGAGTTGATTTGGGACTTTCATCCATCTGGAAGATATATGCCAAAAGCTAGGTATGTTCACCTTAATATTGAGTCACATAATAGGGATGTGGTTTGGTGGTGGAAGCGGCTCTAGAAGTTCAGGTTCCCAGAAAAAGCAAAGCTTTTGTTTTTGTCGGTTTTAGAGAATAAGATCTCGACTTGGGATAACTTACAAAAGCGACAATTTCATGGTCTGGGATGGTATATTTTATGCCAGGATTCACTGGAATCGGTTTGTAACTTGTTCTTGGGGTGTCGGTTTGTGCATAATATCTGGGAAGATTTTTCGTGGTCACTGATCCTCAATTGTAATTGGAGGGGACAATCTATGGAAGGGGTTTTTCATTGGTGGGTGTCATATCGCGCTACCAAAAGGATCAAAGAGATTCCATGTATGATTACATGGGGAGTATGGATTGTGAGGAATAAAGAGATATTTCAAGGTTTAACAACTACCCCTGAAACTGTAGCAGCCCAAAGCCTTGGCATCCTTAGTTTCTTTCCACAAGGGTGTTGTGGCCTCAGGGTGAGGAATTTACAATTTGAGGAAATCGATCATACTAGACCGTGGGGTTTTTTCGATGGAGCTTCACAGGGTGAGCCATATTTATGTGGGGGAATGGTTTACTAAACCTAACAAATACACATTACTACTATATTTGAGATGGCTTGGGGGGAGATGAAATAACTTTGCAGAATTGATGGCCTTAAAATTACTTCTCCTCTTTGCCTTAGAGAAAGGGTGTCGATCACTGCAAGTTTTTTGTGATTCTATGGTCATAATAAATTGGGAAAAAGAAATTCAGAGTTTTCATATTATGATGCTCCTTCCAATTCTAGAGGAGATACTCATTTTAAACCATTTGTTTGATAGCTTATCCTTCAAAGATGTCTACAGGGAGCATAATGGGGAAATTGATCGACTATCCAAAGAAGGTGTGTAACTGAGTATGGGACAATGGTGTATAGAAGAACATGGTATTGAAGGTCCTTGCGGCCATTACCATAGACCATTCCATGAAGGACCGACAACAGGGGCATAGTGAACAGATTGGATCTGTTTTTATATGTGATTTTGTTGAAGGCATCACGGGTCTTGTGACAGGTTTTGCAAGGTTTTTTCTGGTGAATTTATAGCTTGCTGAAGCGATTAAGAACTATTTTTATTATGTATATATATGTGGCATGTAATATGCAATTCAATCATGTACAAATGTAATTTTTTTCTTTTTGAAGAAATGAAATTGCAAATTTTTCCGAGGAAAAAAACAAAGAGAAAAAATATAGTCTTGTCTATTTAGTAGTTGAGGGTGTTATAGTTATCAATTCAACATTTCTCCAAGGATGAAGAGTTATCTCAAGCTGAATTAATCCTTCCTGCTGACCATCTTTTTCTTGACATCTTCTCCATGGAATTCTCAATTGTATACTTAAGGTTGGGCCAAGGAGGGATGATGATGCATGTGAGTGACAACCCACTGAAAAGGGATGAATGAGA
>CBVK0100692711.1:0-11079 GCA_900067695.1 Picea abies
TTAGGTATTGTTAAAACATAAATGTGTATTAGATATTTTGAAATCATTGATATGTATTACCATTTAATCAACACCTATGCCTACATATCTTTGTGCATTTTCAAGTCTTGGTAATTATAATAAGAACAAATGTAGCAATATCATTGAAAGGAATGATCATGTTGATGTATATTGGTGCACCGATGTTTATAGTACAATCATAGTCACTAATGTGTTAATACATGTACACACTAGTGCACAACAATCATATAAGTGCGCTAATGTGAAACAATAATTAAAAAGAATTGTTATGTAAATATGAATACAATGCACCATTTTGTTCAATTGAATACAATGTATAGATATGATATGATTTAGTGATGAAGTTCACTGCATTGCTAGTATGCAAATGTAGCTTTTTTTTATTATAAAATTTCAAATATTCATAATAAAATCAAATATTTTTATAATATTATTGACTTTTATATTTTGATTAATAATCATTACATTAATATATTGCATTTTTTAAACACGTATACTAGTTGATTACATTTATTTTTAATGTATTATTGTAATTCATCCATATGTAAATCTTAACAACATAACATTTTACAACACTAGAGATTAAAATAGAATAGAAACCTTATTGTATTATATATTATTAAGGAACCCTTAATCATAAAAATAACAACATAAAGATCCACAATAATCTAAATCTCAATAAATAATTCCTACAATTATTTGTAACCTATCATCGTACCAACTGGGATAATATGTCCACATTAAACAAAATGTTTGATTTTTACAAACAAAAATTTCAAAATATGCATATTGTAACATAATATCATATTGATCAGCGTTCATCTCTTCAACTATTGTCATTGCTTGTGTTTCTTTCATCTCTTCAACTATTGTCATTGCTTGTGTTTCTTGCATGCCTAATTTCTTTATCATTTGCATGGGATATTGTATTTGGTTTATTTTCAATGATCTATGGAGTATCTTGATTTTGTTTCACCTCTTCATATTCCATCTACAAAAATAGAAATAAGTTTCCTCATCATGTTCCATCCACAAACATAGAAATAAGTTGTAACGAGAATATTTACATTTATAGTATAGTATACATGATTATGTAAATAAAAAAGTGTACCATACTTTTTGGTAGCTCCAAGGCCTAGGCCTTTGTTTGCCAAGAGTGTAGCTGACACACCTCTCTTGACTTGACAACATGTTCTTGATGCTCTATTTCCCTCTATTCTTGGAGAAACATGTGCCAAACCTGGTGCATTTAGTTGTGGTAAAATTGTCATCAGTCAAGCTCTTTCAAAGTATTCAAACTATGATATAATTCTATATGTTGGTGGTGTTGAAAGAGGGCCACGTGATATTTTAAATGAGGAGGGTTTTCCAATTGGAAAACCTATCTAAGGTTGGGCGGAGAATCAAAATAGGGTGCATTAACATGATTTCATGACAAGAATGAAGCCAATTGTTTAAATTTTTGCGTAGAATAAAGCGTTCATAGATGTAATTGTTTTAAAGACATATTATAGTAAGAATAAACCTCATTCTAATGGATACTCTGGAAACAAGTGTGATATCTTTACGACCTTCAATTTTTCATCTTTAAAAACCTTTACAGGCCTCGAGAATGGATTATTTTTTAATAGAATTAATTCTAGTCGAGGGAGGGAATGACAACAAAGGAAAAATTCCAAGAGAGCTCAAAGATAGACTATGGAATGGATGCAAAGACGGGCTCATCTCATAATCATATTGAGTTGTAGGAAAACTCCCAGAGGCAACGATGTACATGGACAAGGTCACCTTGTTTGAATCTAAGGGCTTGAATCGAGCGTAAATGATAACTCTATAGGGATCTCACACAATGTGTTTCTCACACAATGTGTTTCTCACACTGGAAGGAGTGATTAGGTCCCCCATGAGAAGAAACTCTAGATCATAGGGTAGAGAGAATAAATAGAGGGACAATATTGTAGAGGGACAGAATGACTTGTAGAAACATAGAAGGAAGAAGAGACGTTTCTATAAGAGAATGGAAACAATACCCAGGGGAATAAATGAGATAGGGGTTTCTAGATAAGGAAGACTCACTTATGGACAACCACCATATGTAAATTCAACACCTAATAGTATTTCTGATACCACTTTTGGAATACACACAAATGGAAATCAACATGAAATCCCTTTCATTAATACGATACACATATAAATATATGAGTTATGACATTTGGATTCATTTTCCAAGAGGTATCTTGGAATAATTATGACCATTCATACCCACTTAACTTTTCTTATTCCTTATCAAGTGAAGAATACCATAACCCTAACAGATTAGATCTCTTATGTTAAAATACTAAGTGAGAAATGCATACATTGTTTTCTTGTGAGAGTTGATTGTTTAATCCATGAGTTGGTTACAAAGAAGCATGTGTTCTTTTTCTTATGATTTTTTTGTGAATACAAGAGTTAATTTATGTTAGTTAAGCTAGATATATATTCCTATTTAATATATTATAAGTCATATTCTTGAATTTCCAAAAGAATTCTATTAAGAGACAACATATTAGTTTTCCATAGAAATTGTTGTTTTAGACAATGGTGTGGATGGTGTATTAGTGTTTATTACTTCAAGATTATCCCATCCTCAAAGTCTAATTCTCTAGACAACCATATGAAACTGCATCATTCATCTTATCTCTCTTTTCAATTTCAATTAGTGTAAAATAAGTGGCTACAACTAGTGATCCAAGACATGGTGGAAAAGAATTGACATGCACATGGTTATACTAATTGAGTTAATCTTTGATGGGTAAACATCTTGGTGTAAATAGATATGGTACTTTCTTTATTGGTGTAAATATATATGGTGCTTGTATCACATAGAATATACCAAGCATGTAATTAAACCTCCCATTGCCTTGTTTTTTTTTTCAATTCAGAAATTGAAGAGGTTAGCTAAATTCATTCATGCTAAAGAGATAGCGCACTAGCACAATGAATATTAGAATTAGTATGTGGTCACTAAATTTAGAGTATTTGTGGATAATTGTGTGTTATTGACCTAATTTTTATATCCATTGCTAATTATTTTTTGTGTGTAGGCTACATTGAGAGAAGGAATTGCAGTGAATAGAAGATTATAGGTCCTAGTACAAGGCATATGAAAGAGGCATAGTAGCCTCTAGAAGATAGATCACTCTATATAAGACATAGAAAGAGACCAAAAGATTTAACTTTCATAAGGGTTTGTATTGGTGAAGCAAGTGGGATATAAACCCCTCATTTATGGATCAGATGGTATCAGAGTAGTTGCATTCTTGATCATGAAAACTACCAGAAATTTGAATAGAACATTGCAGACCTCGACATTGATAAATAAGCAAAAGAAAAGTTGGAAGACTTAAAGTCTAGTAGTTCTCAACTTCAAGAAGAGAACAAATGCTGGGAAGAAGTTGATCCTAGCAAGAGAAGGTAGCTCGATCTTCCTTCTGTAGGACTAATACATGATGGTAACATGTTGGGGTCACACTGAACAAGAATAACACCATTTGTCTTGGCTTCATGACTACCATAATGGACCATCTCCAAAATAGAGAAAGAGATGGGAATGTGTTGAGTCCAAAGTTCATATTTATAGATTTCCCAAAGCTAAGAGTCAGTCAATAGAATTATACTATAGAAACACACGATCAATAACTAGAGATAGAGCCATGGCCAGGGATCAAAGACAATATCCAGAGCCATGAGAAAGAGCTAGATCCATATTTAGAGTTGTTTCTAGGAGCTAGACTCATATCCATGTTCCAAAGAAGAAAGCAGAAGGCATGCTGATCCAATTTGGTTTCCTTAAGTTTTGGAGACCAAAAAACCTTTAAATGGGAAGGTGTGATCTGAAATGGATATGAACCAATGAATGGGTGTAATAATTAGTATCTACAAGGTTAATTTGAAAATTCATGAAGGTTAACAAACATTGTAAAGAAATGTAAATGTAAAAGTTGAGTAGGAAAAATGAGAATGTGAGAGAAAAAAAAAGAATAATTAAATAAAAAGAAAAAATAAAACAGGAGAGAAGGATGAGGAAGGGAAATGAAGGTTTATGGTTATTTCCCTTCCCCCTACCCCCCATCTCTTCCTATTTCCTCCTTCACACTCATTCTCAAGGGGTATTTTTCCCAAGGAGAGGAGGATGGATAGAGAACCAGTAAAGCATTGTAACCTAAAATTGATGGAATAGATTGATTGCCAATTCAAAGGTGGTTTTTCCATTTGGGTTTATAGGGTAAATTCTGATTTTTTATGGGTGTATTCATTCATTCTTATGTCATTTTCTTTGTCTTTGTGATGAAATGGAGTTTTTATGTAGCTTAATGGATTCCTAAGTGTTGTTTAGCAAGAAATAATTTTGTTGCAGGTGTGTTTGAGATTGTTTTTCAATGAATACATCCCCCCTAGGCCACTGAACCAACCCAACAAATCTTTAATATCTTTCGTACATTAATTTTGATGATGAGATATGAGTGTGTCTTATTCCATAGATGTTGCAAATGTGTAGGAAGTTGCTAATTCCAGTTTTGATGATGGTTGGGAAACTTTTCTCACTCTTGTAGATTATATTCTCATTCCCTAAGTTGAATTTAAATTTCCTAAGATGTTTTTCACTTACCTAGGCTAAGTTCCAATTATTGAGGAATTTTCCCACTTGTCTGTGTTGAGTTCTAATTTCCCAGGATGTTTTCCTCTTGCATGTGCCAAGTTCTAATTACTGGGATATTTTTCCACTTGCTTGAGTCGAGTTATAATTATCTAGAACATTTCCCCACTTTCCTAGGCTGATTTCCAATTCCTAGGGTGTTTTCCCACTTGCCTAGGTCAAGTTCTAATTGCTTGGTATGTTTTCCCACTTCCTTGGGTCATTTCCCACTTGGATGGGTGCTCGCATTACTCGATGTGTAGTTTTTAGAAATTGTTGGATGAGTTTATCCCTCTCCTAAACCATTTCCCCTTACATGGGAGATATCTCTCTCACCCTTGGGTGCTCCCATTAGTCAATGGGGTGATTCAATTACTTGTTGGGTGATTCAATAGTTGTTGGAATATTAAATTTGTTATTGAGTTATTAGTTTATTTTTTGAGTGATCAAGTTGGGTTAAGTGATTGTTCCAAATCATTAGAAAATCATGTCTTATGTTAAAATACTAAGATATAATTGTATACATTATTTTCTTATGAGAGCTAACTGTTTGATTCATATACTAGTTGCAAAGAGGTGTGAGTGTTGAGTGTTTAATCCCTGTGCTAGTTACACATAAGTGTGTATTCATTTTATTATGATTTGTTGGTGAATACAAGAGCTACTTTGTATTAATATACTATAAGTCCTATTCTTGAAGAACTTGAAGAATTTTGTTGAGAGAAACCATATCAGTTTGTCACAGAAATGCTAGTTCAATTAATGGTTTGGATGATGTATTAGTGGTTATTACATCACTCTTATCCCCTCATGCAAAGTCTAATTCTCTATACAACCATACAAAAGTGCCTCATTTGGCTTAGATTTCATTTCAATTTCAATTAGTGTAAAATAAGTGGATACAACTGGTGATCCACAATAGGTTGCAAGAGATATCATGCACATGGTTATACTAATTTAGTTCATCTCTGATGGGTAAACCTCTTTTTGTAAAGAGATATGGTGCTTGGCTTCCATAGAATAGATTGGGCACACAATTAAACCTCTCATTGCCTTGTTTTTTTTTCCAAGTAAGAATTGAAGAGGTTAGATATATAGTCATTCATGATGAATAGATAGTGCATTAGCATAGTGTATATTATAATTTGTATATGGTCACTAAATTCAGAGTATTTGTAGAGCATTATTTTTTATTGACCTGATTTTTATTTCCATTGTTAGTTGGTTATTGTGTTGTTGTGTGAAGGCTATATTGAGAGAAGACCTTACAACCAAGAGAAGAATAGAGGTCCTAGTATAGGGTGCAGGACAGAGGACAATACTAGAAAAGAGACCAAAAACTTTAACTTCCGCAAAGGTCCTTGTTGGTGAAGTGAGTGAGATGTAAGTCCCTCATTTACAGATTAATGACCACCCCACTAGACTCCCTTTGTGTTGGGATGAGACAAAGTGTACCTACAAAAAGCATAAAAATTTTCCAATATAACTCTCTCTAGCATATTTATTCATTTAAATATTCACTCAATCACAACCATGTTCCTTCTCTTTCATATCAAATATTAACACTCTCTATTTTTAGTCTAAACTTACTAAAGATATACAATTATGTGGCCATCCATGTTCAATTAGAAACATGTATAATAATGTTGATATTGTACATACAAAATAATAATAATAATTTTGATATTGTACCAAAAAATATTGTATAGATCAATATAGAATTAATGTTATACTTTTTAAAATAAAAGATTTCATATCTCTTGCTTGATGTTTGTAAAAATTAAATTTTTACTTTTTTCAACCAGCTATCTAAATTTGTGTAGACTCGAACCCACATTTATCAATCTAACTTTAACTTACTCCGGTGAGAATCATTCATAAACAATATATCAACACCATGTTCTTCTATTATGAACATATTTATTAAAGTTGGTGTAATACAAAACAAACCTTCATGAAAAGTATTACTTTTACACTTTTCATAATCAATGCTTCTTCAATGGCACGATTCTATATGATTTTGTTTGAACCACATGTAAACATTGGTTCAATTACAGTTTATAAGTCCCTGCCCTTCGGGCTGTACAGACTAATAGTGATCGATTCTTCCTTGTTTTATTAGTTCTGCACCGAAACCAATGAATTTTCAATGTTTTAGGATAAAGTTTTTTATAATTCATAAACTTCATTTGAAAATTCATATTACTTATCCTAAGTTTTAAATTGAAGGTCTTATATGACCTCTTCCCAAGGAAGAGGCGAACTATACCTTAGCTTAAAAGGAGATTCAAGCATAAATTTAATGAATAGTTTTTAGCAAGTTAAGTAATGCTATAATTTAGTATAGCATTAATTGATAACATTAAATGTTAAATGTTAGAGGAAAATTTTCCAAATCTTAACGTCTTACAATTTAAAAAATGTTACACTTAATGGAATTGACACATACTCCCGCCCCTTTTCATTCATAGCTATGCAAAGTGTCCTCATAAAGTAGCATGAACCTCTCCTTCTCCTCTATATGTGCTTAGACAGTAGCCCCAACTGATTTCTATAATTTTGCGTGTAATATAGTAGAGACATTCTTCTTTCATTTCCTAATGGCCAAAAGAATCCTAGTCACAAGTAGAATCCTAAGGCACAATAAAAGTGTGCAATCACACAACCTACCATATTTCAGTGACGTTCCTTCAGCCTGTATAATAAGGGTCAATGCTTATGTACTGTACATTGATGGCTTACTGACCTTCTTTCAGTCACGTTCCCTCAGCGTGTACAGTAAGGGTCCGTGCCTCTATATTGTACCTTATTGGATTCTATCCTGGCTACTTGTTATCCATGCTGGGAGGGAAATATCACATCGGATTGGGGCGGGGGATGACCGTGCTATACAACTAATTAAAGGTATTTCTCTTCCCACCGAGTGGACCGATTCCTTGAGTCACAACAGGACCTATCGTAGATGAATATGTGACAACATTATTAGTTTCTTGTAAATCTGTGTAAAAATCTATTTTTTTAATTTCATGGATTACTTACTATTACTTTTGATTTATGTGCAACTCCAGAGTTACCTTTCTCCTTAGAAATTAGTTGGTAGAGCGGATCATTTGAACTGATTGGCTTTTGTCAATACTGCATCACTCAACCTTTGTGAATGGATTGATCCCTCGAACTGAATCCGAACGAAGCGATCAGTTGACCCGTATTTGATGCTCCACCTCTAATGGTTGATTTGGATCTTCTATATTTGAAGAACGAATCGCAATAGACAGAGGAATAAGGACTAACCAGGAGACCTACGAATTTGGTTACTTGGATTTTGGATCATGAGAAGACCTACAAATTTGGTTACTTGGCTTTTGGATCACGAGAACTAGATTGAAACTGAGGCTAGAATACTAGAAAAGGACTTTGCTTCTGTAGTCTCTACCCCCATTTATAGTTTGGAAGGTATCAAACACAGAACACCCACCTGTGGACATCAGGTTTTGAGTCTTGGCAATAGAGAAAACCCACCTACGGACTTCAGGTTATTTCGGTAGTTCTACTCACAATCTGTACTCCCTAAATTGTATATGACCGTGACTTTGATTCTGGAGGATAAGAAAAAAATGCAATATTGTTCAATACAACCATGCTCTAGTTACGACACCTTGCAATGTCATGCTTTATGTTGCACCCTTGTGTGGGATCCTTGGGATCTATGGGTACACAATCTGTGGATGGGCACATGCAGTACGAGGTTGTGATTGTAAACACACACCCTAAAGTTCCCACACCATCCATACACTTGGCATTGGTCTTTTACTGCACTCCAACCCAGTTGCCATGGTCCTGTTTTTTAAACCACCCATAGGACCTCAAAATCCCATCTGATTCAAGCGTGATCCTTCACAATGTGATTGAGCCATTGGTGTAATCGTTGTTGTATGAAATCCAGATCTGAATATCATAAGAATTGAAGAGTGTAAAAATCCCTTCACTGTTTAGACGTGCTTGGAGCCATTAGGGGCACCCTAATTCCAGTATGTGATATTATTCCTCCAATTCAATGTGAAATTTTCCACTAGACTCCAAGGTGAATGAATAAGGATACATGTGGAGGCTCTTTCCCACCCCGAAAATCTGATTAACCAAAAGGGTATCAGTAGGATTGGAAAATCTCTCCCAAACACTGTTGGAACTGCTATTCGTCACTACAAAATTTCCATTGTCTTGCATGACAACAGACGATACGCTCTGGTTCACAGTTTTAGTCTGCCACACCGTGGTGTTTATTCCATTGCATAGTCCTGGCCCTGAAAGCATCCCTCATTATAATATAAGCATAATCAACCAAACATGGCTGAGTTTGACCACCTTCATTCATGAAGAGAATAATGTGTTTCTTGCAACCACATGCCTCGTGTACAGCTCCTTCTGCTGGCTATGCTAATTATTTTGAATAACATGTTTCTTGCAACCACATGCCTCGTGTACAACTCATCCTAATTATTTTGAATAACTTGTTTCTTGCAACCACATGTGTCATGTATCGCTCCTCTTGCTCATTATGTTAATTATTAGTCCGTTGCCATGGGACTATATTAATGATTTTTCTTTTGATGTGACATTAATTTGTTTTTATCATAAATTTGTGTATGCAATGTAATGTTTAACATAAGAAAACAAATATATATTTTTGGATATAATAAAAATATTTGTGTTTCTCATTCATAATTGGTTGATAGAATTGAAGTGTTATTGCTCCCTTCACGTCTTTCAATATATAGAATTAATTACATAATCAATGAATTTCACCCATCGCCACATCTAAATATAAAAAGTTGTATTATATATTTATTATTATGCATTATTATATTTATATTATATTTATTATCTAATATATTATCATATAATAAATATAATCTAAATAATATATTATTTAATTTAAAAGGTTTATTTTCAAAAAGAAAAATTGAATATTTTTAAAATGCAATTTGTATTTGGCTAGCTTAACATAATTGGAAGGAAATTTAAGTTAATTCCAAAACTATACAACATCCACATTAAATTAAAAATGTTGTTAGAGATCATGGTCAGTCTTCCTCCATTCCATGTGAGTCTAGGTCAAATTATTTGAATTCCAATCTTTGTGACGGTATAGTTATTAGTGTTAATTTTTTTCATTTAAAATCTTTACAAATTGATTTCTTTGAAGACTATGAAACTAGCTCCTAGTTAACATATCATTCATGTTTGAGAGTAGTCATCATCATCAATAATTATAAGATGTCAATCGTGAGCTATCATCTTCATTTCCAAATCTACTTGATAGGGACTAAACTGCCATACAGCGCTTGATCTTTAATACTTTAGTGATAATGCGATGGGTTAGAAATAAGTAGATTTGATCCATTTTCAACTGATCGGGTAGCTTTCGTTATGGCTTGGTATTCGGGGATATAGCTTTCTCCCTTGTTTCCGAGAATACATATAGCTTTCTACATAATATAGCCTTTCATATATAATATGCGCTTGTTTGGACTTGCTTCATGGATTAGGTAGCCGCGGATTAGGTCTGAATATTGCCTGGTTTCCAGGGATATTTAGGGTATGGTTTCGATAGATTTGGGGATGATCCCACCCTTCATCGTATATCTATTTCTACGTAATATATCCTCGTTCCTACTCAATTTCCCCAGTCCACCATTCGTTCGATGGTTACAACATAGGTTACAACACACCGTATATCTATTGTTTCTTTAGTGAATTATGCAGTTACAAGATTGGCTAAGGTGAACTCCTTAATTAGAATTAGGGAAAATATATGGAGGAAATCTTGATCTAACTAGTCAAAAGACATAATGGAGGCTTAGGGAAGGTTTTAAAACCACTCAAGGGCCTTATCAGATAAGGAACAAGGAGAAGCTTTGCTATACATACTAACACTGGAGGTCTTTACAAATGGCCCCAAACTTGGAGAAATGCACCTTAGCATCTCTCTTTCCAAAGAAAGACAGAAAACATTATTATGAACAATAACATCTATCAGCTTATATTATGGTTAAGTTGGAGCTCGAACTAAGCCTAATAAATAAATATACTAAACTGATAATAAATATAGTAATAACTCAATAATGGAGAATATATTGAGTTGTTCGTTCCTTTGTTTAGGCCTAAAGAGATGATTATATGGAGTATATTTCTTTTTTTAAATAAACTAATATAACAAGAATGGAGACACTAAGAGATAGAGTTGGTTGAAAGATCATTTCATTCTGGATTATTCTCTTTTTCAAAGAATGGAGACGGAAGGCTGGCAAGAACTTACTGACTAAGGCTAATACTAAAGCAAGTAGACCAGAATTGCATCTTACTCTACGTGAGACTCAGGC
>CBVK0100692712.1:0-11079 GCA_900067695.1 Picea abies
GAGGAACATCTAAGAGAAACAACACAACAAATTAAAATCTTCCTAGAAAACCTGACACCATCTATACAAAAGGAAAAAGGGAAGATGACGGTCGATGTAGGATTGACATCAACTTGCCACCTCATTTCGACAGAAAATAATGGAAATACAACAACATGAAGAATCGATATGGAAAATACAACCTATCCTATCTAGATATGTTGATGGAAAAGTGACCACCCATCGATGCAAAACTATGTAAAATCAATATAAAAAAGATCTAAGGAAGAAAAGAAGGAAATTGAACAACTCGACTTCCCATAAAGCTTCACTAAAATTGAAGAAGGTGATTGACAACTCAAATAAGTAACACCACCAGAGTGGATGAATGACGAAATAGAGACAAAAGAGCTCAATATATTAGATGACGATCGAGCCAAAATGGCACGAGTAGGTGGTTGTTGGACGGAGAAGGAGACAAACGACATAGTTGACTTACTCAAATAATATTAAGTTTTATTTGCATGAGACTATAAATATATAAAAGGACTTGTAGAAGAAATGGGATATTTGCATGAGACTATAAATATATAAAAGGACTTGTAGAAGAAATGGGAGAAATGAAAATTGAACTCATTCCGAGAGCAAACCCAATCAAAAAACGACCTTACAAATTAGCTCACAAATACAAGCCCATCGTTTAGAAGGAAATTGATGGAATTTTATTGGAAGGAATCATATACCCAATCGAAAAATAAGAATGGGAAAGTCCTATGGATGTTCAACCAAAGAAGCATGACCCTAAAAAGTTAATAATTTGTGTCGATTTCAGAGGTCTCAACAAACTAACTTTAACAGATTAGTTTCCCACTCCATTCGTTGACAAAATAGTTGATGAAGTTGTAGGTCATGAATGATACTCATTCACAGATGGATTTTTGGGATACAAACAAGTGCATATAGCTAAAGAAGATCAACCGAAGATGACATTTGTCTATGAATTTGGCTCCTTGAACTATAAGGTAATTCCATTTGGGCTAAAGAATGCCCCAACAATATTTTCAAGAATAGTAGTAAAAGCATTTCAAGAATACATATACAAGACAATGGTCATATACTTCGATGATTGTACTATATACATCCTATTTAAAAACCATATAAAATGTCTCAAATTAAATCTTGAGCAATGCAGACAAATCCAATTGTCTCTCAATATTAAGAAATGCATATTTTCCACACGAATTGACATTCTCTTAGGCCATGTGGTATGTAAGGATGGTGTAAAAGTCAACATGGAAAAAATCAAAATCATCCTCGACTTGAATCCACCTGTAAATTAGAAACAGATTAAAATATTTCTCGGGCATATTGATCGAAAATTTATACGCCACTATTCAGATATCACGTTCCCAATGGATGAGCTGCTTCAGAAAGAAATTGAGTTTAGATGGAGTCAACATTGCCAGGACTCATTCAAAATTTTAAAGACAAAACTCATCGAAGCCCCCATACTAAAATTCTCTGACTGGTCGAGAAAGTTTCACATCCACGTCGATGCTTCAGATTTCGTTGTTGTCTCAGTTCTAGCACAACCATACGATGACACAATTGACTAGCCGAACATGTATGTTAGTAATATGTTCAATAAAGAAGAAATAAATTACTCGACCACAAAAAGGGAAGCCTTGTCGATGATATTCACTTTGAAAATATTCCGACATTACTTACTGGCAAACCCATTCACATTCTTTACATATCATCATGCATTAAAATATTTAGTCAATAAACCTGTTCATCAAGGAAAAATATGCCGTTGGTTATTACTATCAAGAATTTGAGTTCGATATAATTGTCTGACATGAGAAAAAAAATGCCAGGCTTGACCATCTGTCCCGACTCGAGACAAGAGAGGACCTGATCGGCATAGACGATGACCTTCTAGATGCACATCTATTATGTGTTGAAGCAACACCAAAATATTTGTAAGAAATAAAAAATTTCTTGGAGGGAAAGGCTCCTAATGATCTCTTAGCAAATAAAAAGAAAGTGTTAGCTCTAAAAGAAACACAATTCACAATCATAAACAAATATCTATACAAGATGGGACCTGATGGCGTCTTGAGGAGATGTTCTGTAGAACATGAAAGAGAAGACATTATCAACGAGGCACATGCAGGACCAACTGGGGGCCACTTTCAGGTTGATACAACAACACAAAAGAAGGTTAACCCTAAATATGCATAAATATTGTCACTTTTAGGTGGGTATGTGGTGGTCGAATATGCATAAATATTGTCAGGAATAGGTCAATAAATGTGATATCCTTCAAAGAATGGGTCACCCTCTATGGAAGAATGAAATGTCATTACATTTAGTCAAACCTAATTGACCATTTGAGATCTGGGCCATCAAAATTTTCGGTCGATTTCCTCAAAGAGAAAGAAGAACATGTGCGCAATATAATATCACTACAGTAGAATATGTGACTAAGTGGGTGGAAGTAGAACCAGTTGAAACATTCACCAAAGAGGTCATAACGAAATTTATTTACGAGAACATAATCACAAGATTTGGATGTCCACTAACACTAATCAATGATCGAGGGACACATTTTGTAAACGAGACTATCCAAGTCCTGCTAAAGAAATTTCTCATTGATCATAGAAGAACAATAACATACCATCCACAAGCAAATGGTGTTGTTGAAGCATTTAATAAGACATTATATAAAGGACTCACTAAAATCTGCGACATCGAGAATAATGACTGGGACGACAAATTACTATAGTATTATGGGCATACATATATGCTTATAAGTGATCGATTGGACATACATCCTTTAAACTTGTTTATGGACAAGAAGCTGTGATACGACTTCACTTCTAGTCCAACTTAGATAAAGTAGCAACTATTGCTAAATTCGACCAAGACATAAGTAGGCATGATTATCTTTACCAATTGAATAAGATGAAAGAAGGAAGATTAATAAAAATGCACCACCAAGAAGTTCAAAACAACAATAGAAAGCACGGCATGATCATCATCTAAAAAAGGACATGAAAAATGGAGACCTAGTTCTACTATACGACAACCGAATCATAGGAAAACCTAGGAAGTTAGAAATAACATGGCTTGGTCCTTATGTTATAGAAGATATTCAACTGATAGGAAGAGTTCAACTCCGAAATTTGTTGGGGCATCCATTTAAAACAATAATTAATGGTGCCTGATTAAAGAAGTATAATACATAAAGATGAGAAACCGTGTTGGCAACGTCAATGGAAAGTAATGCCAACAGGGATTGACCAGAGTTGGAAATTTAACATCCCGGTCGAAGTAGATTAATGTAGACTAATAACAGTATCAATAAATAAATACTTTTTATTAATAAACTAAAAATTAGTTATAAATAATTCAGGTACAAAAAACTGTTATAGGAAAAGCTAAGTATTAAATAAGTTCCAAAGCTTGGAAGCAAAAAAATGTAAAGGAAAAGTAGAATGGAGAGAGAAATAATCCCCTATTTAAGCCACATAGAAAGTGGACGAAGATGAGATTGACATACGACTCCATATCTAGACTTATGATAAATCCTCATTAAGTGATACTCGATTGATCGAGGCAGATCCAGATTAAGCGAACGAGGTTCAAACAAGCGAGGTTCAAGTGAGCAAATCCATCATAGAGGGGACTGCAATAAAATAGATGAACGAAGTAATTATCAAGAAAATAGACTAAGAAGAACTAACAATATGAAACCCGGCAATACAAAAGCAGTAGTCAGTCGAACCACGTATCGACCACAGATCAACATGGAAGACTTAGTCAATCGTGCAAGAGAAAAAACCGACCACAAAAATTATGACTCCAAGAAGGATAGTACATTTAAGAAACGATAGGAAAGAACCGACAGACCTAAAAAGAACATTAATGCTTGATGCGACGTAGAAGACCATTGTGCAACCACTAATATAACTTCGGGATGACTTGGCACGAATGAAATCCAAATGGAAATCGCTACAATTAATGCATGGAAATACCTGTATGCGTGCCAACTAAGCACTACCCTAGACATCCCCTCATACATGTCAAACATATCACCAACAATTATGACAAAGGCAGGGGAATTTAAGGAACAATTGGCCGCATTTAAGTTGAATCTCCCTCTCCCGCCTATAAATTTGGAGGATGCATATGACTTCACATCATTGTTATTTTCTCACACACAAAAAAGTAAAGAGTCGACCAAGCCACCGAGCGAACCTTCAATTTACCCCAACTTGTTGAATACCATCAAATTGGACTTAGATATGTCGCGAATGAGAGGACAAGGTGCCGAGACATAGGAAGGATCAAGACCAAGAGAAAGGTTCGACAGAACAACCACAACATCGTTGCAAATTTGGATGCAGAATATCCGAAAATCGCAACTGGAGGATATTAATTGGAGTAAGCAGTGGAATTTTTTTATAGAATGGGGGTTGGAGGATGGTTGTTGGAAGCCTGATAAAAAATTCCTAGCAAAAGCAAGAATCATACACCTCCTAGGAGCACCACAAATCGTCGACTTCATGCAATGGAAGGAAGAAGAAACAAAATTTCTTGTCAACCGATATCATGATGGATATCTCTCGCTTGATAGCAATAATATGCAGACTTATTCACATAATCACCGCCATTCCAAATACGGGGGACTGGGTCTCGAAAACTTCAAATGAAAATTCTTGGATGAAAATTTTGACCGGGTTGACAACAAATAGGGGTTACTTATCAACAAGATTCCCAAATTGCACGTAATATGGACTGCCATAATTGTATCATTATGATTTACACCAACTAGTTGAGCTTCCAATGTCAAAATGACCATGGTAGAGTCAATCAGCCAAATCTTTAAAAAGGAATAAAAATTCAACTGATCTGAATACATCGCCGACATCATCCATACTGACTGCAAGGAATTCCAAGAAGAAGATAAGGCCATCGAATTCCCTTATTTATTAATATGGATAACAATGGAGAAATATAGTCCAGTTGGTGACCCTATGTTCACAATGAGGAAGGTTCTAGTAATGGAAAAATATATAATTTTCATAGCAGAGAAGTCAGGTGCCTCTATATTGCTACCTCCACAAGAAATGTTTCGACTATGGGTCATAAATTTAAAAAATAGCTCACATAGATGGCGCATCGAGCAACTGGTTCATTGAGCCCTACCGACACCCTGCCATATTCAGCTAGAACTTGACTGCACCAAATTTTGGTGTGGATTGGAGTCAGCCCCAGAATCAGAGGAGTTACAGTATCAACCAACAACAGAGGAAATATTTGGTGAATTAGAAAGACAGACAGACAAGGAGATAAAAATTCCTCCTGAAGTTAACCAACCAAGACTACCTTTGGTACTCCCCCTCACCGACACATAATAGGAGGAGGAGAGAGAAGAAAATTTATATGTAGTACCCTTTGTTGAAGACTTATAAGCACTGACAATTGTCCCTGTATGAACTTTGCTTGAAAAAAGAAAGAATCCAATGAAAAAAGATAAAGGGAAAAAGGAAATCAAAGTCGAAGAAATATCTTTCGACATAGAAGAGATCCGGCGGGAGACTTTTCAATCGAATGGAGGTATCGACTTTAACGACCCTGTCATTCAAGAAAATATGACTAGTATCACCATCAAACTTACCGAAAAAGTCAAGCATATAGAGAAGCATACCCGACAAGAGTCTGCTACGATGAATAATATTCTAATCTCATCAGTCAGAATTGTAATGAAGGAATCCATGGAGAAAGCTAAAGTACATAAACAACAGGTCAAAAAAATAAAAAATACACTCCGACAGATTGAAACAAGGGGAGCAAGGAGGCATAAGATACACGGAATCTTGACCACTATGGTAACTCTAGAAAAGGTCACAAAGACCTGGTCAGAAGCAGAATTCATTACAAAGATGACATCATGAAAAAGTAGAGTGACCGACCTAACAATCGACTTGACAAGAGAATCCCCACCAGCGGAGTGAATAGCCATAGTCGAGGAACAACCTGTAAAGAAGAAGAAGAGACAAATTATAATTTATGAGTCACCAGAAGAAACTTAGTTGGACCAACCCTCTACGACAATCGATGAGGAGATCGAGATCAACAGGCCAGAGCAACCTGAGTCAGTCGAAGAAATACTAATCTAGTCGGTTCATGCAATCGAAATTGCACAACATCATGAGTCGGTCGATCAAATACCAATATAGTCAGTCCATCCATTTGATTATATACAACAGTCATTCGGTCATCAAGAAGTCATCCTCCAGGAAATCAACACCCAAGATGTTAATATTCCTTAATCATGACCAATTGAGATCATGACCGACATATCCACAGAAGCAAAATAGATAAAGAAACAAGATAATATGGCAGAAAAAAAACAACAACAATAGGAAAACAGAGAGGAATCCTTCCTGGAAAATGCTCCGACTAAGGATATAGTACAAGGTCCGACACAGGATCAACAATCTCCCTTGCAAAAAGAAACGGAGCAAACAAAACAGAAGGAAAAATAGTAAGGGAATAGTTCGATCAGACCCACTTATCTGCACAATAGACACCACAATATCAAAATACATATGGGGGGCCAACAACAACATTAGGAAATAGTAAGAAAAAGAAACTTGCGAAAATCATCTTTAAAATGACCCAACCATCTAGCCCGTCTAGATCAGTTGGAAAAAATACACTCGACCTGACATCAATATATCCGACCAACACCTCTTCAACTTACATCAAGTCATCTCAAAAGAATCAACAAAGAGGTAGACAAAATTTCTTAAATAAGGAAGTTGGGTTTCAAAAGTAAAGGAGGATCAAAGAAAAATGCTACACGAATGTAGAGAGAGGGTATTAAAGCATTTAGTAAGAGAGCAACTACTAGAAATAGAAATTCCCTTGGTGAGTTTTAAAGATTTAGTCGAAAGGCTGAACAAAGCTAATACAAAAAACCAACAACAAGTCAAACTCCTCCAAAAGGAAAATGAATATATAAAACAACAATACCACCTAACAATGACTGATAATCAAAGAATCCAAGAGCAGACAACCACCATCATGGTGACAAAATACAACAATCTTAAAGGACTCAGACAAAATGTGGAAGAAGTCACCATACAATGCTAAATTCAGTGGTAAGTAACTGACCAACCTACTTTGCAACTTCATTAAGAGAGGGAAGAATACAAATAGATGCAGTGAAAAACATAGCAAAGACCATAAATATGATGACCGACATCAAGATCAAATAGGCCCTCACAAGTTAGTTAGAAAAAGAAAAAGCATTAGAGTCACAACTCTCACAACAAGAAAAAGAATGGTAGAAGGAAGGGAACAAAGTATAGATAGAAACTAACAGTGAAGTAATTCACCTAGTGCATCTCAAAGAAAATATTCAAGAGATGGAGCAACAGAGTGAACCAGAATCGACCACAATATAACAAGCAAAAATAACAGAAAAAGTAAACTTGCTTGGACAAACCAAGACACTAGTCCTGGAAGTGCACTAGTCAATTAATGCATGGCACAAATTCACCCAACATCTACAACATTCAACTCCCAATATCCTATAAGCCACCTTCGAAGCTAGTACAAAAAGAAGACCAAAGGATATGGTCGAATTGACTAGCAGCAAAGATCTCGACGTAGCAAGACATTCGAATATGGATCCATAATCCTATCAAGCACCATAAAATTTTGGTTATAATTCATCTTCTTTTTCTCTTTCTGTCATTTCTATTTGTAAACAATCAATGCAAAATAAATTTATATTTTACTCCGCTCTTGCTTAGGACGAGCAAGGATTTGAGGTAGGGGGAGATATGATAGGGGCTAGTCGAATCTGCTGACTAGACCCGACAATCGACTAAGAGTTAGTCCATCAAATGCCAAAGTCGAAAGTATAATTCGATTGAGAGTTTTGTTAACTGATCGACCCAGGAAGTTAAATAGTTACAACTGCTTGGTAATTGAATATGTAGGTATAAATATACAAGCATGTATCAGAGAATATGTATCCATTGTGCTGTATCGACTTATCTATCTAATAAAACGTTATTCTTTGGAATTCCACTACTTTGTGTATGTCTTTGTCTATATGTATATATATGTGATTCTATGCTTGCTTATGTACTGAACTACTAGTAACACTACCCTGGTTTTCCCTAGATTACAACAATACTACATATTCATAAAAGGATATGAATGGATGCCCAAAATGTAAGTTGAGGAAAAAATGCTCTCTATGGTGGATAAAGAAGAAGACAAGAATACCTTGGGGGTGGTAGTTGCAAATGAAGACCCATTAGATGGAATGAAGAGAGTTCAGGAATATGACAACTTTGATTCCAATGAAGAGTTGACACACCATCCGAATCCCGGACATCTGATTTCTCATATGAATGCTGACCATCCGATTTGTCATATGAATCCCGACCATCCAATTTCTAAATGATTGTTAGTCATCGTGGAACGTTCTCTAAGAAGGTGGCATGAGGTTAAACATAAGAAAGGGAAAACAAACAATATAGAGGACTATTTTTTAATGAGACATAAATGAAATGTACATTACTATGTAATATCAAATTTGTCAATGCAACATGTGCATGCGAGGTGTAATTTCTATTCAATCTTTGAAAATAAATTGGTGAATTTTTATTTGTAAATAAATAAGTTTTTGTGTATCCAACATCTCAAAAAAATTCTCTACTCATCATACTCATCATCAAGGAAAGAAATAAACATATTTATGAATACTAAGAAAGAGATATATGATATCAATTTTTTAATTTTATTTTAGAGTAAAGGTCAACTTATATTATTATTAAAAGAAAGTTTATAATTATTATGAAACTTGATATTAGTACTATAATTAATAGTAAAATGGACATTAATTATATGAAATTTAGGGTGGGAGGTAGGGAAGGGGAGAAGAATACACTTGTATTTTGATTATGGAGAAGGATGAGGAAACCACAATTACAGGGTTAACACAACTATTATTTGTTTAATGTTATTGTTAAGGATTGAAGAAGGAAAGAATGAAACATAATTAAGGGTAGGTGTTATAGATGTATTTTGTCACCTTTGACCAGATGTACCTTATTGTTAATTTATATTTCATCGATTACCCTTTTCTTCCTTCATGCGTTGTATTTCTCATACATTTATGACATGCTCATGAATTGCCTTTAGGGAACTTGTGGGCCACTTGCAACTTGTCTAAAGGAAACGTGTGACTACCTTCATAAAATGATAAAAAATAATAAATTCACTCTCTTGAATAGAAGTCGATGATTCACCCTAAGTCAGATAGGGAGAACTATGTGAGTTCTTCATTTTAGGGCCTCTCCTCTATTGTCCTTCTTGTTGAAGACTAGTCTGAATATTACTTAGGGTGAATGATTGACAAAACAAAGGGAAAATAACTGACTTCTATATAAAATCAGTTTCTTACAAATGTAATTACTAGGAAGGAGAGAAATAAAGAAAATCTGTGATTAAGTGAATAATCTTCTTTATGTTTATAGTATGCAATTCTAAATGTTTCTCAAGATTCCAACTTGTCCTTCAAACTTGCACACAATATGCACAACCAAATTTTCTCAAACCCACATAGGCATATTGGAATACATGTGTACAGATCTCATGACTTCCATTCAAGAGTGAAAATTTATTATTTTAAATCTATTTCCGAAGGCACCCACATGTTTCCTTAACACAAGTCATGAGAAATGCATGAGTTTCCTAAAGGAAAGTTGCGGGCATGTCATAAATGTAGGAGAAATACAATGTACAGAGGAAGAAAATGATAATTAATAAGATATAAATGGTCAATAAGGTACATCTAGTTAGAGTTGACCAAATACATCTATACCAGATGCCCTCTAATGTATAAAGTCAAAAGGGACACTGATGGCCAAAATACATTATAATATACATCTATAACAGATTCCCTTTAATGTATAAAGTCAAAAGGGACACTGATGGACAAAATACATTATAATAATGTGTAGAAAATAGACAAGTAAAACCAAGTGGAGTCCAACAAGCCCAAGATCATAAGTGTACTTGCAAACAAAAATTAACGTGTTAGATAATTCTCTTCCTTAAGGCAGGCATGCCCATGCTCAGGTGAAAACAAGAATGGACTCCAATCAAATACACTGTAGATCTATGAATTATGTATACAATGAAATATCACGACCACAAAATAATGCATGGTGGATCCATGTCACAATAATATCATAGCCATAAGAAAATACACAATGGATCTACGTTTTAGCATATATAAGGAGAACAACTAGAATTATGTGAAGTACAAAATTGTTCTCCAAAAGTACTAATGTCATATGAGATAGGTGGTATAATATGTGAAACTTACGTAGTAGTAAAAAAGAAATCTACCATAGCTGAAGGTCTTCAATCCAAATCCACCAAATGTATGAATCTACTTCATGTGAATAGGTGATCTATAATCAAACATGGAAGAAACAGTCTAATCATCGACCATTGATGTATACCATTGAAAAATGTGAGGAAACCCATCGATGATGATAATGGGCACCAAGGTACATAGTACATTCTATAAAGTGTGAATAGATATACTAGTGCTGAACACCAATATAATATATTGATTATGAATAATTAATGTATACCCATTGTCAATAGTGAGGGAATTTTCCACTACTGACTGCAAACCCTGAGGTACTATAAAGGTCTCTAAATATCGTTCCCAGTGCAAATGAGGTAATGTCGATAGGAAGAGATCTATTGGAAGGAATGTTAGGAAATGAGATACACTTCAACTCTAAACCTAGCAGAAGAGAGGAAGAAATATTTAATCAATAAAGTAAATGACACAACATGCATACAATACATAGATATTTTACTCTGGAAACCCAAACCGGGAAAACCAACATTCCTTGAGCGTTCTGCTCCTTGTTGTCTTATTTATTTAGAATAAAAGGTTACATGTATAACCTTGGTTCACACCTAAGACACAATTGATATCATACCCTCTTTCTTACACAAGAACAACCCTATAGCCAATTCGGCTTA
>CBVK0100692713.1:0-11079 GCA_900067695.1 Picea abies
TCCCCTTTTTCTGAAATCTCAAACCACTCTTCTGTCTCTAGTCTCCACAAGACTCTGCCCGATGTCCATATTGTTCATGACAATATGTTTCCTTTCGAATAGTGTCTTCTAAGGTCTTTGGCTCGTCGAATTCAATTCAGCTCCAGTATTCCTTGGGTAGCCCACTGATGAAGCATTGCGCCTTCTCCTTCTCTACTTTGATGTAGGGTACATATCTCAATAAGTCGAGGAATTTGTTGACATATTCCTCTATAGTGAGTTGCCCTAGTTTGAGTTCATAAAACTCTTTAGCCTTCTCGTCGAAATATCTTTCCGACAAATACTTCTTCTGGAAGTACTTTTCAAACCGTTTCCAAGATAGGTCCTCCTCGCGGACCCCTTTCATATTCTTAAGATCTTCCCACCAAATGGAAGCCTTTCCATTTAGATTGAAAGTGGCCACTCGGGCCTTCAAATTCTATGAAAATTCATGGACTCTGAAATACTTCTTCAGTCCAAGTAGCCAATCCTTGGCTTCCTCTCCCTTCTTTATCTCACCGTCGAAGGAGGGAGGTTTGGCCTTTCTGAATTCTTCAAATTTATGACCCTTGGAAGTCTTTTGTTTCTTCTGTTTTCTTCGAGAATAGGAACTGGTCCTGCTGCTGGAAGAGCCTTCTGAATCGCTAGCTTCCTTCTTAGTGGAATCGTATGGCACTGGTTCTTTACCTCTGGGGTGGACCTTTCTTGAAGTGCTTCTCTCAATATGGCCATTGACACGACCATGTTTCTGCACTTCAGGTTCATGCTACATTTGTCGTTGTAGGTCGGATAAGCTCTGCAGTAACACTGCATTAATTTCAGTTTGCTTTTCTTGTTCTTTCATCATCCTTTTATTGTCGGCCTTGTAGCTTTGTAATTCAACCATGAGACTCCTAACAGTTCCAGCTAGATCTGGAGGGGTTCCTATTGCTCTTCTCTTGTCAGACTCTTCGTCTCGGTTGTGGGAGCCTTCTCCCACCTCTTGGTGAGTCACCATTTTCTGTGTCTATAAATTCCCACAGCTGATCGTCTGCTTAGGTGAAAAGACAAATGCTGATTGTTAGTTAAGAGTTAGATATATTTTCATAATCTGCGCATAATTTATAATTCTTTCACATGCATACACAGTCGGGTTCTCATTTCCAAGTTTTCAATCCTGGACAAGAGAGTTACATTAGGGGGTTACCCTTCGTAGGAGTACTTCAAACGGAGCTTATGTGTGACTCGTTCATGAGCACAATCAGGCTGAGTGTTGTAACCATGCTCTGATACCACTTTGTCACATACCCACTACCTAAATCGGATTTATTTGGTCTTCTGCCGAATCTGAAGCCCTAAACATCCATGGAGGACCAGCGTAAGCTGGCGCTTTCTCTCTCCCCACTCCCATGTGGTCACGGGTCATGATCATAGTCAGAATAAACTCAGTACCTCTTTCATGTTTCACGCCTCGGCGCTACAGGGATGTCGAGTCGTTTGACTTGGCAACCGCTGAATCCTGACAGGGCTAGCGATTGGCCAATGGGGGGAATCCCTACAGGGTTAGCAAGTGGCTAATAGGAAAAAATCTCAATAGGGCCAGAGAACAGCTAATGAGAAACGAACTCATTGCGTGTTTAAGTGGAATACAGGTGGCAGAGAGGGAAACGCGACACGGTGGTCGACATGAAAGGAGGGGCCCCACTTCACACGCCACACTATTCCAGAACCTCCGCTATAGATCTGGACGGGTGGACTCTGGCCATCTAGATCTGCTTGCCGCTTATCCTAATGCATATTCACGTCCTGGCTTAAGTTGATGTCTCATCTCCACATCTAACGGTCATTGTAGACCCTACGGTCCTCTGAAAGAATCTCGTCCGTTTATTGGGGTTTATCATCAAGAGAATTCGGACTCTCGATCACGGGACTCCTGAATCCTCGATCCCCAGTTTCCCGATGCGGTTAATCTCTCGACACGTGGCCTCTGCCAATCGGATGGCTCAGACCTACTCTGGGGTTTCCACCATGGGAAATCCCAAACCCTTGTCAACAGGAATCCCGATTCCGCGATCCCCGATGAGCCAATTCACCGATATGGTCCTTTATGTGTTATCCCTTCTAGCTAAACTCCTGGCCCACGTGACCACTATCTAAAAAGTCTGCAACCTTATCTCCTGTCGGGTTTTCGGACTTTCCAATGCCGGAATGTACTCGTCCTTAGGATTCGTGATCCGCCGAATCCTGATATGCCGATATAATGACAGTTGGCCCTACAATGGATGCTTTTCACTTTGTCGGGATTCTAGACTTCGCAATTTCGAAGTGTATGGACTTCTTGTCCACGGGATTCCCGATTTCCTGATGGATGACTTTCCTTTCAACACTTTTCCCGAATGCTCTGATTGCCACCACGCATCCTCCCATGATGGACGGCTCCTATTGATTCCGGAATTTTCACTAGGAAAATTCCCGACCTCATGTCATTGTGACTCCTGATTTCACGAATGCCGATATCCCGATGGCCACGCCTCTCGTCAAGATTTTCAACCTCCTACTCACGAGGGATTAACCCTCATGCATCTCTTAACAGATCCCATGGCTGTTGGGTTTTTCTGGCTAAGATCTAACGGCTCAGGTCTATCCCACCTTGTGCACTCTTCCACTACTTCATGGATGTGGAAACATCAATGGTCTAGGTGTTCTCATGGACTGTGGGGGTCTACGATCCCGATTTCCTCGCTATTCACGAAGATAGAGGAAAAGGGGCAAGGTATGTAACGCCCTCATTTCTTTTGTCAATCAAACGGTCATGAATGACCATGGGTCTTTTGACAGAATCTCGTCCATTGATCGATACTTATCCCTACGCTGCTACTTCAGGATTTTAAGAGGGTCATTCCTCCTCGTACAGTGTTGTTAAGACTTGCACAACCAAGTCCTTTTTCCAGGTTCTTGGTAACCCTTTTTCCAAGGAGGGAATCTCTGTGAAGAGATCTATTTCGGGGCATCCCTAGAGACAGATAAGGGTAAAAAACTTCCCAAGAATGGGCTGGAAGCCCGACTTGGTTCAACTTATGCATAATTAAATTCATTTATCAACATAAGCCATGCGTGGTTTTTCTGTTATAAGCATATACAACTACTAGTACTGATCAAAATACTACTCAGATATTCTTAAAATGAAAACATTCACAGTTCCTCAGCTTATGAGCATAATTATCAAAATACATATATTTCAAGGTGCCAGAGGCAAAACACTTATCAGAAATAACACCAGGGTTAAGCAACTGCTGAGAGGGGTGCTCGTTTCCACCCAACCGTAGGCTTAGCGACTCCCAACGGATTTACCACTAGCCACCCCTGAGCTGAGACCATGATGCTGTGAGACTGTGTCTCTGTTTTCCAGTGACCAGGAGCGAAGGTTGCAATCCTTCCTCTCTGCTATCACTCACTCTGCATAAGGCCAGATTTCTCCCCTCACGTCTGCCCCTCGATCGCTTCTACCCCACGCCTTATCCTCTTGCGAGGTTGCGTGTGCTGTGATTACCCTCACACTGGCCAATCATGATGGCTCTACAGATGGGCAGTTCACCTCCCCATCCCTCATTAATTCCTGAGGAGCCATCTACCTACCAGTCTGCGAGGCATTTAATTCGGGTCCAGCGAGCCGCTTTTGGTTCTCCGGGCTAGTGGAGTCCAAATACGGTATTAATTCTCAGTGGAAGTTAACGCCACCTTTCTAGGTGCCTTCCACCGCCATCGTGGTCTCTTTTTCTACACATCCCCTCTCAGCAGTCCTGCAATATAAATTCATATTGTTATTCACATTCATTGACCTTTTCCTCAAGGTCCATCTACATCACATATTCACATTTATGAGTTTTCCATAGTTCTTGGCAGTCCAGTTATTTTTACAAACTGGGGGAAACAAGGTGTTACAAGCGAGAGTCGTAGATCTCCACCCATTGCAAGTTTGACATTCGAAAATTTGGGAGGTAGTGTTCATTCGAGTCTCAGAACTCCTAAATCACGGAGTCACAAATTTCTTCTCAACTGTATATCTTGGGAGGAAGTGTGGACCATTGATTTTTGAACCCTTAAGGAGTTTGCCTCTTCGGTGTTCGGGGGAATTGGAAAGTGTTGTAGTTAAAACCTCTGAAGCTTGAAGTTCTGGAGCATTGGAAGAATGAAGCTCCAGATAGCACCTCTCTGGGAGTTCTCTAGTTTGGGATATTTGGAGTGTGTTGTTTTAAGAACCTCTGAAGCCTAAAGTTCTGGAGCGTCGGAGTAACAAAGCTCTAGATAGTGCCTCTCTAGGAGTTTGTTAGTTCGATGTTCGGGAGATTTGGAGTGTGTTGTTGTAAGAACCTCTGAAGCTCAAAGTTCTGGAGAGTCTGAGTCCCGAAGCTTCGAATAGCGCCTTGTGGCTAAGCGCCTAGTCCTAGCCCACAGTCATATGAGGTTTCTTCTGAAGTAAAGGGGCTAGTGCCCAAAATTTGATTCAAAGGTAAAAAGGGGCTTAGAGCAAAGCGCCTGTGGTTTTTTGTTTTGTTAGACCTTCATAAAGAAATTAAAATGTCCTGTGTACATTATGAGAGGATCCAACATGGGTCCAAGAGATAATTCGTCTCTGAAGAAGATCACCTATACAAGGATTTCCCTCACATAAAAGACAATTTTCAAATAACCATAACTTTCTTCTCAAGACACAGAATTGAGCATGGAAGCAAGTGTTGGAAATATCATGGACAATAGAAGATAACTATTCACCTACGAAATTGATTTGGGCAGTCAATTTTTCAGGAAATCATAACAAATCATTATGATGCATTATTGAACCATAATTGTTCATAATTTCATGAATTTGTTAAATCAATTAGCCTAACAAGTTATGTAGGTTGTACATTTTGCAGAGTTAACAACAATTAGATCATAACAGGATCAACACAAAGTTCATAATCATGGAAGATACACAGGGGGCTTATAGCCAGGAAGAGGAGATCAGTTGGATGTATGTCAATATGGGTAATGAAGGTACAAACTCAAATGGACATGGAGAAGGAAAGGAAGAAAGAATGAACTTGTTAGAGACCATTAAATGTTTGCAAAAAGATGTCCAAAGTTATAAAGCTGATAATGAGAGGCGTATGAAAGCCAAGGAAAAATAGGAGGACTGCAACATAAATTTAATGCAAAGCTTTGGCAGAATAGAAAAGAAGATGGATAAGGAGAATGACTCAAGTAAATTAGGAAGTCACGGGTCTCATGATGAGATAAGAAGAACAAGAAGTGTTGGAAGAAATTACCATCACTCCCCAAGGAATTCCACTAGGAGAGCACACAATAGTTCAAGTCCATCCCTTGTTAGGAATAATAAGAGGAGGTATGGGTTAGATGAGCTACAAGGAGAAATGAACAAAATCAAGCCTCCTACATTTGATGGTGAGCACAAGAAGGATGAACATGTAGATGCATGGTTGCTAGGCATGAGAAAGTATTTTCAATTGCATAATTACTCTTCACACGTAGAAGGAAGAATTTACATCTATTAGCTCAAGGGAAAGGCATCCATGTGGTGGGACCAATTTTTGCAGGTGCAAGACATTGTTGAGAAAAATGTTACTTGGGGGGAATTCAAGAGGTGTTTTCAAAAGAAATACTTGACTAAGAGATACTATGATAAGAAAATGAAGGAGTTCTTTGAACTCAAGCTTGAGAGTATGATCGTAGATGAATATGAAAGAAGGTTTTTAGAACTGCTAAAGTATGTTTCTTTCATCAAGGAAGATCCGTTAAGATTCAAAGGTATTTGAGTGAGATGCCATAATTTATCAGTGACAAGATACAATATGATGATACCAAAACATTGGAGGAGACCATAAGGCAAGCTAAATGAATTTATGATCAACATAAAGGAAGGACAATTTTCCAAAAGGATTGGGAATACAAGAAGAAAAACAAGATGGAATAGAGGAAGAAGGGGACTAAGCCACCATTCTTCAGAAATTATCCTCAGGGACAACCAACTTCTAGAGAACCCAAAATGATTGATATAGGGGGGACAAGACCAAGGAAACCACCTATTCAATGTTGGGGTTGTGGGGGAGATTATATGTATAGAGATTGTCCTCACAGAGGTGAAAAAGTGAGGTCTGTTCACAATGTACAACAAGATAATACAGTGGATGACATGGGCATAAATGTACCTAGGATCTATGCAACCTTGGACAAAAAGAAAGATAAGTTCCAGTCACATATGATTGAATTGGAAGGTAAGATCAACAACCAAACCATTTCTCTTTTAATTGAATCAGGAGCTAGTCATATTTATATAGATCCTAAGATGGTGGAAAGATTTCATTTTCCAAGAAGGAAGCTTGGAAAATATTGGTTGGTGTAGCTGGCTACCAGAGCTAAAAGAAAAAATAATGAAATGGTTAAGGCATGTCCAATGTACATGAATGGACTCAGCACCAAGGCAGATTTGAACATCATACCTTTATGTTCCTATGACTATCTAATTGGTATGGATTGGTTGGAACAACACTATGCTATCATAGACTATTATAATAAGGAATTTACTTGCTTGGATGAGGAAGGGAACCTAAGGATAGTACATGGAATTCCCATGGTAGAAATCATCAGAGAAATCTCAGCATTGTAGCTGAAGAAAAGTTACAGAAAAGGGTGTCAAATATTTGCAGCACATATGGAAGAGACACCTAAAGATAAGGTGTCAAATATTGAAGATTATGCAGTCCTAAAAGAGTTTGACGATGTATTTAAAGAAATACTAGGTTTACCCCCGAAAAGAGATATTGATTTCTCTATCAATCTGATATCTAGAGTAGCCCTAGTATCCAAGACCCCTAGTATCCATGTATCATTGCTCAAAATGTATATAATCGATACTAATCATGTCATTGATTGGAATGTGATTCAGGTGGAGCAAGAAGGTGCCTTTCAAGTGCATTCGGTGTGCATACTGGACCGGAAGATCAAGCAGCTCCGGAATCGAGCCATAGAGATAGTAAAGGTCCAATGGACATGGTACGATTCTGAAGATGCAACTTGGGAGCACGCGAATGCTATGCGAGCATAATACCTGCATCTTTTTTAGGATTTTTGAAATTTTGGTTGTATATGTTTATATATTGCACTGAGGACAATGCATAAATAAGGGGGAGGGGAATGTAATACCCCTAGGCCGAACCCCAACTGTAAATGTAAATAAAACTATACTTAGGTTGGTGAGTCGGGATGTAGAAAGAACAAGTATATCTGTGATGTAAATGTAAATGTATTCACATGCAAATATTAATGAAAAACAAATCAGTGCGTGCAGACCAACCATGTAAAAGAGTATGGGGGACTAAACTCCACTAGTTAGGGAAAGGGGGATAAATGTTAAGGATAAGGGGCTAAGATAAAGAGCTTAAGCCAAAAAGGAGTATTATATTAATATTCCTTAAAGTATAAGGTATGGATAATTATTTTATCCTAAGTTCTACGGATGGGGACAAGTGGGAAAGAGTAGCTCTCAACCTGACAAGTGTCAATTTTGGCACATGCATACAAAGAGCTTGGGCTTAGTGCATTTTCCATTCATTCCATCATTTCTCCATTCCTACCCTCACGGATTTGGGTTGTCCTCGCTACCTCTATGTCACGAGCAGTGTACGTGTACGTGGTGAACTCAAGAGCTGGATTGAATATGCGGGTTGTCAGGCCCGTGGGATATTGAAGAGGAGGGTTGTCAGGCCCATGGGATATTGAAGAGGAGGGTTGTCAGGCCCGTGAGAAATTATCTCTGCGTAAGAGAATTGTTGGCAATTGTTTTCCCAAAGGTGCCAAACTGCAGCTACAGGGCTCTGAGACTTCCTATCTTGCCTGTTATTGAAGCCTCGGAAAGGAAATGGGGCAGCCTAAGGACTGTTGAGCAAAGAAGGGGCACATTTCTTGGGGTGGGACATGCATGTGGGGAATGAGGGACTATAGGTTGTCAGTTTGAGTTGGCACATGTGAGAGAGTCTTTCTGGTTGTTTGAGATACATCAACATTGTTAAGAATTCCTTTACCTGGGTGGAGTTTAGTCCCAACTTGGGGGTGACCCACTGCTGAGAGTTTTGAGTAGTGTGGTCTAAGGCTGGGAGGAACGTGGAAGGCCTGCACGTAGTTGGTGGTCTTTTTATCAAATATAAGTTTCAATTGTGTGTGAAATTACATGTTGTGTTATTATTTGTGTTTATTTTTATGGGTTTTTCCTCTGTGTGTGTTGCATGTGTATTTGATTATTATGTTGTATGAATCTGGGCATTTGAAGAGTTTCTGTATGTTTTAATTTAGTATGTGTATTTCCATTACTATTCTGTATAAACCTGTGTAATTGCATAGTATTTGCATGCTTTAAATTCGTACACAGTTTGAAAAATATTTCACGTGGCATAGCCCATTAGTGGGGTGGTTGGGGATGCTACATAATGTATATAAATTTATATAAAAGTTTCATTTGGGAAGGAACGTGGGTGAGAGCTAGCCCCAGCCCCTAGTCATGCACTACACCATGTAACCAACACCTATCCGTAGGGGCCTAACACTTAATTGGTGGGAGTATTTTCTATATATAATATATATTATATATTTATTTAACCATGTATTAAATGTAAAGGGGCTTGACACTTATCCCATGAAGGTTTGTTGTATATATAGTATATATTTATTTTATACTATATATATATATATATATATATATTATATTCCAACGAAATTAAAACTACAACCAACGGATGTAACAAACTATATGCCTTGTAATAGATATGCACATGATTAGAACCAACGACCCCGCCAAACTTAGCAGAGATTTTTAACCAATAGGCCACCCGACCACATTTAGTGGGATTCCACTATTTTTAGTAAATAAGTTGCCACAAATTCTTCGGGTGGTTTTGAAGACCTGGCCTATATATTGGGCACAGATCCCAATGCACATGCATGCATCCCGAGGCATGGAGTTCGATACTACATGGATTTAGAGACTGTATGAAAGTACATGCAAGAATAGCTAAATTTTCTATTGCACCGTAAAGCATGCCAAATGGTACCTTGACAAAATTTCAAGCATTTTATATCAAAATTGCACGATTTTTCATAAGGATGGTAAATATGAGGTCTATTTTTTTTATTTTAGGTCATTTGTAAAACTTTTTGATCAATTTTCCATTTATGAGTATTTAATGCAATGTTTTGCGTGTCGAAAGGCGTAAAATTGAGCCAATTTGGATATTAGTCGACTTTATCGTCCAAAGTTTATGAATTTCGCAAGGATTTCAATGGTGTAGTTATTTTCTTGCTTTGAGTGATGGAATTTAAGAGCATCCATTAAATTTTCATATGTGAGTCATGTTATATGTGTTTTTGGTATTTTCATCAAGCAAGTTATTCTCCAGTTTATGAGTTTCAGGTTCAAAGCACATCATCAAATTTTTACAATCACCTCAATAGATCCTAGAAATTATACAAAAACAAGTTAGATACTTCATTTATATATTTTCAAGAATAAGTGGTGTCTGAATATTTTTGGATCAAGTGGTATCAAAGCAAGTTTTGACATGTTTTTCAAGTTGTTGATGTGATGAGATCTGAAGCTCAAGTTGGAGAAGATATTGAAGGCTCTTTTCAAGGAAGCAATATGAGTAAAGTTCTTATGAAGCTGGGATTGCAAAAGAACATTAATCGACAAATCTAGAGAGAGAATTATGAGTTGAGAATGTAGTTGCAGGATGTTTAGGAAGAGAAGCAAAAGCTGCAAGATCAACTATTATGTCATGAAAATTTCCATATGAGTATTTTTCATGAACTAGAGAGAAAGTTGCATATGGCACCATCAATTAGTAAAGTTGGATAAGCAGAGAATGAGATAGTCTCTCTTTCACTATCTCCCTCCAAGGATGTAAATGCGAAAGAAGACTCTTCATATTCCCATCAAGATGGACAGTGCTCGAGGGTAGTTGAAGCAAAGAGAACCTTAGATGAAGAAATCCTACATAAGAAATTGGCCTTACTTTCCAGTCCAGATAAGAGTAACATGCATATGGCATCTTCAGGGAAAGAAGTGCATGCTACAGGAGAAGGATAGAAGACTTTTTCTATAGGTGAATGGTCTAGTTATCCATGTGTTTCCTGTGGAACTAGCAACCATGATGTGTAAAAGTGTCTAAGACAGTATATGCAAGTAAATCCCTCCAAGAAGAAGGCAGACCATTTCTCAAGTCATAACAAAAGGAGGAGTGATAAGAAGGGATTGTGGAACAATTTTTTTTTATCTTTTTGTAGTAAGAGTGGACACCAGATTGAGAAGTGTTGGAAACTTTACTTGCACTTATGTCTGAATCAGAACCTGGAGGATGAGAAGACACTTGCAAGAATACAAGCCACAACAACTATAGATGAAGTCAATAGTCTTACTAAAATTACTTGCACTTATGTCTGAATCAGAACCTGGAGGATGAGAAGACACTTGCAAGAATACAAGCCACAACAACTATAGATGAAGTCAATAGTCTTACTAAAAGACTTGGGAAATAATACTTCCTGATGGTTAGTCTTGGCAAAGTGATTTATGAAGACATCGAAGAATGGTTCATGGACAGTGGCTCATCTCGCTACATGACCAAGACGAGATCAATATTTTTTACTTTCTCAGAATCCAACACAGATTGCTTTATGGGATCTAGAACCAATACCCGACAAGAAATAAGGGGGTATGGATATGCAAGATTCCAGCTTGAGTCGGGAGTATTTTTGGGAATCTAACATATGTTGTATGTATCAGAGTTAAACTTAAACCTGTCTCGGTTGCAGCATTTGAGGATGACAGTTATGCAGTCGCACTCCAGAATGGTCGAGTACTTGTGTATGCAAGGGAAGCTACTCCAGACACATCAATAATGCTTGGTATCCACAAAGAGAGGTTATACAGGTTACTGGGAAGACCAATAATATGGTCCAATGGTTACTTGGATTCAACATCAAATTATGCATTAAATTCAATGTTAGATTCAATATCAACATTAGAGGCAT
>CBVK0100692714.1:0-11079 GCA_900067695.1 Picea abies
AGTTGCTTCTTGCCTAGGAGAATTTGCTTGTCATGTATGCTTGACATGATGACTTTTATGGGCCTAGCTCTTTCGCCACTGGGCTTACCCACCCTCCATGCTTGGAAAATTTGACCTTGCCAAATCAACTTTTCCTTCAAAAATTCACTAGCAAGATCAAGAGTACATTCATTTTTTCCATACTCTCTCACACCTTTGATAATTATGTTTGTTGCTCTGAATTTTCTTTCTTTGATTTCTCTATCTTGCATGCCGCCCCCCTGGTTGTTTGTTTCTTTTTCCATATTAGCAGGATTGCTAATAACTTGTGCCCAAGTTTTGGAATTTTTTGTAAAATCTCTTTTATCTTCTTCCCTTGCTTTCCCTCCATGGGTGTCTGATTGTTCAATTGTTTTTCTTCTTCCCTTGCTTTCCCTCCATGGGTGTCTGATTGTTCAATTGTTTTCCCTTCAGCTTTGGATGTTTTAGAGTTCATCACCTCTCTAATTTCCACAACAGAGTCTTCCTTGATTTGTTCGACATCCTTCATGCCTTGCCATTCAGCCTTTGCTACCAAAAGAGCTTCTTGCAACAATGTCACTTGGTCTTTTAAAACTTTATTGTTTTCTGCTAAGCCCCAATTTTCTACTGTCAATAGCTGGATTTTAAGGTCTCTCTCATGCTCTTTGACTTCCAAAACCTCCAATCTCCTCTTGGCATTTAGTAACTCTTGCACATACATGTTAGGTGACCAGGTGAGAGGTGTGGATGTGGGACTGTACAAGGCATAATCATTGTTGTCTTTATTCATGTTGTTGTTACACCCTTTCAAAAGAGGCTTGTTTGAAAGTTTATTACGGAGGGCCAATTTTTTCCTTGTCTACTCTCATTTTAGACGAGCAACTCTACGTTTTAAAATACCCCGAAATTGTTTGGCATTGACCCAAACCCACTTCCCTGTTTTGCTTGAAGAGATAATTTTCACTTGACCTAAATGGTTTGTTTCACTAGAGACCGGTACCTCTTGCCCATTTTTTATGTGTGTTGAATGTATTGTCATTGCCATAGGGGACAGGAAAAAAAACATAGAATAAGGAATAGGACAATCCCTGTCTGTCTATTGGGGACACAGGACTGAAAACTGTCGGGGTCCACCTAAACCTCTCACAGCTAAATGCCAAATCTCTCACTATTCCCGTCCCATCGTTGTCCAGACTCTTCTTTCCATATCCGTCGTTGTTCTAGACCCATCATTGTCCAGACTTTGGTTTCTGGATCCGTCGTTGCTTTCCAGACTCTACTATCTAGATTCCTTTTTTCGGTCTCTGGGTTTTCCAACATATATTTTGCTCTCCGAGGTGCATGAGCCCACACCAAGATCCATCTCTGTATTGGTGTATGCTTTTACGAAATTGCACCGCAAAGCTCTTCCAACCGGATTAACAATAGAAACTTTTAGCCGAATTAACAACATAAAGTGATAACTCAAATGAAGCCGCGGCCACAAAAATTCAATCAACACTAAAAAGTGTTTGTTGTAACGCTCAAGAGATAGAGAGCTGGGAAAGTTTCTTGTCACAGTGAGAGGCCAATTCCTATCACTTGTGAGTGCATAAACCATGGCTTCAAAAGTGCATTTCGAAGTTATTATTATTATTTTTTTTATCAATCCATATTGACTACTTTTAGAAACCTAGCCCCACAATGAACCACCTTTTTTATCAATCCATATAAACTACATTTAAAAACCCAGCCCTACATTCAACCACTTTGAAAGCGAGGGGTTCATATAACATGATATACATGTGGGTCCTCAACCAAGATCATGTACACTAGCACTTGGCTTTTGGAATTTGTGCATGTCTCCACTTGACCAAAGCATCGTTTTGGCGCTTCTAATAACATGGTCCATTTCAAGCAAACAATGAGTACGATATGCATCCACTGGACAAACCATGAATTAATGTCCTTAATCATCAATTGGCCTGCTTGAAATTCTGGAGGTGTACTTATTCATGGTCCCATCTAGAAGCCCTTAATCATCAATTGGACAGCTTCAAATTCTGAAGGTTTACTTATTCATGGTCCCATCTAAAAGTGTGCAGGGTGAAAATGTTGAACTTGTGAATTTGCACGATTCATGGATCCGGGTAAAAGTGTGCATCATGGATTATGTTTGAGATCTCCTGTGAGCTTTTTTAACTTAAAACCGTTGCCTTGATAGAGACTAAGCTTAAAAAGGCCCCTCTTCCATGTGATCTCATCGCTTCAGAAAACTAAACCAACCGTGTTCTTCCATGTGATCTCACCGCTTTAGAAAACCAAACCAACCGTGTGTAGACTGTTTGCACAACCTGTCAGAAGCATGCTGTGGCTACGGATGCCCATTGACCTCAGAAACAACGATGAGTTTGTTTCTTGTGAAATATGAATGAATGACCAGTCTGTGCACTCTTCAAAGCAAATTCAATGGAAAAGAAATCCTGTGGGCTCTCTAAACCACTGTCCTCAATTTCATGTGTACATCATGCAGATCACCACTTGGGGAAATTGAACCCTGGCACTTTATCCAAGAAAGTAGCTTTCTCTGAACAGTGCATCCCAGAATCTCTGAAAAGCAACATCATTTCTGCTAATGAATCAGCCAGTCCCCATGCCCAACTGTGCCTTTTTTTTTAATGTTGCTGCCTCTGACAGTAATAAGTTCTAGAGCATTTCAACGGGAGTGGAATGAATCCAAGCCAGTCGCCATTCTCAACTGTGTCTTTTTTTTAATGTTCTTGCCTCTGACAATAATAAGTTCTAGAGCATTTCAATGGAAGTGGAATGAATCCAAAGTCCTGATGTTGAATGGAGTTCGATCAATTTTAAGATAAATAACTAAAAGAAGAAGACAGCAGTAGGGATGCAGAAGAGACCCTGAGCAGAATGCAGAAGTCTGATCTGATCAGAGATATTGGGATTTTTAATTTATTAGAACTTTGATTTGGAAGGATTCCAGGAAATAATTTAATCAATCAAAGCCTGTGGGCATATTATATAGGATAATCTATCATATGTCCAATTTGCGGTGACCGGTCTGGCCGTTTGATAATTGACTTTTATATGGTTTTGTTTTTTGATATTTTTTCGGAATCAGGTTGAAATTGCATATTTTTATGATTCAAATAGCAATTCTGTCATTTGGGTCAATTCAAAATTTAATTTTGATAGATAAAATTGTACTAGAGTAGTTGAGACAATTTTTACTACCGAATTGCTCCCGAATTCCTGCCAAACTTGTGATAAAAGGGCAGAAATAAATAAATGCCCCTTACCCTACGCTACTGATCACGGATCCTAATGCCTTCATATATTTTCATTCATACGTCATTAATAAGAACACCATTTTCAGTGAAGCCTTGCCTTCGATTACAGCCTCGTTTTCCTACCTTTTAGCGGTCAAAGATCACAGATGATTCTTTCTCCCTGATTGATTAGACATAGGATGTATTTGGCATTGAGTCCTTGAGGGCTTTGATGTCTTTTTCATCTATTTTATCTTCATACCTAAGACCTCTGGTTTTGTAATATATAGATGGGCTCGTTTTCCCAGCTCTGTCACGGGCTACGATGTTGTTAATAGTTATTTTCTTCTACTTCTTCAGAATAGTCGCTGCGTGTTCTGTACTGTTGCTTTTGTCGTCTATTCGTTTGTATTTAATTAAGATACTGAAAGGGGAGGGAGTGGAGGCTTTCGGTATTAGAGCTCAAATGTTTGTATTGCCCTTTTCTATGAATGTTTGGACTGGTCTAATGGGCGTGAGAATACTTAGGTATTTGATCATTGTTTGGGCTGTTTGTATTAGAATTACAGATGCTCAACTCAGTGAGAATTTTTACTCAAAGACTTGTCCCAATGTGGAGGGCTTAGTGTTGGCTGTAGCTAGGCAGAAGCTTGCAGAGGCACCTGTGTCAGCCCCAGCCACTATCAGGCTGCTCTTCCATGACTGTTTTGTTGATGTATGATCATACTCTTTCTCTTTTCTAAAATACATGTGTAGGATTAAGCTACAAGATGGTGGTGTATGAATTGATTCACTGTAATTAAGTTTGATGGGTATTATGAGACTATTGCTTGATCAAATCCCTTTGTGGGTGGATTGATTCACTGTAAGAGAATATGCAGACACTTCCAAGTGATGTTTTATGGGCATTGATATTTATTGTATTATGTTTTTGGAGTAAGGATTAATGTGCTTGATGTAATGTTTAAATACAGGGTTGTGATGCATCAGTGCTGATTTCTTCCACTCCAAAGTACCTGGCTGAAAGAGATGCTGATGATAACAAAAATTTGGCTGTTGATGCCTTTGATGCTGTCAACCAGGCTAAAGCAGCTGTAGAGGCCAAGTGTCCTGGTGTTGTCTCTTGTGCTGATATTCTAGCCATAGCAGCTAGGGATTTTATTGCTTTGGTGAGTGAATTTTGAAGTTGGTCTCTGCAACCTATTTCAAATTCTGAGAGCTAGATTAATTTGTTGAAGTTGAATGATGGTATCTAGAAAAAAAAATGATGGTATCTAGAAAAAAAACCAATACTTTGGAGGCCAGTCATTCACTTGGCTTTGAGATTATATCACTCATTCATTTGGCTTTGAGATTATATTCTTCAGTACTCTTGTCTTGCTAGTCATATATACTGTACAGAACTGATCACTGTTTTTGGTTGCTGACATATGCATGCTCACACATATATAGACGGGAGGTCCTAACTATCCAGTGAAGAAAGGCAGAAAAGACGGAAGAACTTCTCTTGCAAGTCGGGTTAGAGGCAATCTCCCTGAACCCACTTTCAATGTCGATCTATTGTTAAAAACCTTTGGATCAAAGGGCTTAAACAGATCAGACATGGTAGCTCTATCTGGTGAGCAAATTTTCCGGAACACCCTCATCGTTTATTTCTTCGTTCATGGATGAAAAATTCAATGAAATTTAATAAAGGTCTATAATTCAATGTATCTGGGCAAAGCCAAGTCGGGTTCAGAGAGAATTTTAGAAGGTGTTCACTTATCACATGGTAGAAAACTTGCCATACTTTTAATTATACAGGAAATGTTGATTAGGTATTCACATGTCAAACAGTTGCCTATAATGATCCGAACAACAGGCTTGTTTTCCACGTCTTCCAAGTCTACTATTTTCTACTGTACTCATTTTGCTCCACTTTTTTATATTTTGGCCTAGATTCTAATAATTGAAAACGCATCATCAAATCGTTGATAATGATTAATGTAATGTTACAGCAGCTACAGCTACTTGGTAGCATAGTAGTTGTAGGGTTGGTCGTCAGTATTCATCTTGTTATGTAGTATTGAATGTTTTTTTAGTCTTGTTTGTTCAATCTGAATTGTTTGATGATTTTGATTGGATTGAATTATAATTACTATTTATAAATTCAAAATTAGTTTGAGTAATATATAAATTTTAAAATATTTGAATTGTTAATAAAACATTCAGGTTTCATCATTGATTTGATTGATATAAAAGATATTTTTAATAAAACATTCAGTTATAATGATTGATTGATTATGGTGTAATTCAAAATTAGTTTAAGTAACTTATAAGGGATATTTGAAGTCAAGACATTCATGCCTCATGATTGATTGATTATGGTGTAATTAGTATTGCTTTTTGTTTGGTCATATATAATATAATATGTTTCCTTGATGATTACACTTATTTGTGAAGCCTTCTCTTCTCTCTTCAATTTTGTTACATCTTGAAATAGTTTATAAAATCATGAAATTTCATTTTAATGTTGATATGATAAAAAATCTTAATTTCATTTTAATGTTGATATTAATTTTTTTTTATGTTGTATATAAATGGATTATCATTTTAATGTATTTATTGATTAAGATAGAATATCGTCATATAAACAAAATTAAAAATAATTTAAGTTTAATTTTTTCATTAAATTAGAATTCTGTAATTTTTTTTTATAGTGAAAAAACTTATTATAATTTAGTTGTCAATAGACTTTGTAATCATAATTGACTTTACTGATTATTGTCAGTAAGAAGAGAATGATAAAATTAATTTCCCAAAAAAGCTTAACTAAATTCATCAACCAAATTAATTGAAATAGACATGGATAAGACAGTTTCATTCCATATTTTCCAATACTGTGTACAACTTATCAGTTAACTATTCACTGCAGGAGCTCACACCATCGGTTTCTCTCACTGCGACGGATTCTTAGACCGATTATACAACTACCGCAGAACAAATCTGGCAGACCCTTCCATGGACCCAAGGCTTCTGAAAGCTCTGAAGATGTCCTGTCCTAAAACGGGTGGCAATGCAGACATTATCACGCCATTCGATGTGAACACTCCATTTGCATTCGACAACACGTACTACAAAAATCTGGAGCTTAAAATGGGGCTCCTTGGAACCGACCAAGCTCTCTTTTCAGACCCACGTACGAAATACCTCGTCCAATACTTCGCCAACTACAGAACCCAATTCTTCCAAGCTTTCTCTCTGGCCATGGACAAGATGAGCAGCATTGGTGTGAAGACAGGAAACCAGGGCGAAATCAGAAAAGTCTGTACTCAAGTCAACGTTTAGTATCAACTTCCAACACGTTCAATTCTCGCGCCTGCTAATATTGCATTTGGATTTGGCTTCAGGCTTATATTTGTTATCAATATATAGTTATTTTCTACAGTGACATTCACTGTGTTAGAGATTTCATTCCTCAGTAAGAAATACTTCTTCTGAGTTCTTCCTATCTGTCATTGTACTTTCAAATTCCACAAGGTACATGGTGTGGTCATGATTTCAATGGAGTGTACGATTTAGCATTCGAGTCTGTCTAATCACCAGAGAGTAATTTGGCAATACAATTCTGTAATATGATACAGTGCATAAGATGTAGTCTTTTCCAAAATATATTTGATATCCTTTGAGATCTATATATTTGATATTCTTTGGCTTTTTTGATGTATTTTTCTAGCCTCACAATAAAGCTATGGTGCAGGATTTGAGTATGTGTTTCTGTGGACTGTAATTTTGCTGCCAAAATCTGTCATAGATGTGTTTCCAAAATTATTCTTATTTTGTTGGGCTGAAAAGCTTTACATTTAATATTCCTTTTCTATACTGAAAGGGTACCTATCACACGTGACTGCATCATTGTATTTTTTTTCTCGTGATCAAATTTTCATTTATACTATCCAAACAACTTTACTTTAAAGCTATCATCAATATAAGTTTTTTCAAACAGCTTTAAATTAAGGTTTTTCAAACAGCTTTACTTTAAAGCTCTCATCAATATGATGTTTTTTAAAACAGCTTTACTGTAAAGCTCTCATCAATATGAGGTTTCTCAAACAACTTTACCATAAAGCTATCATAAATATAATTTTTTTAAAAGATAAGCTTAGGTCTGACTCTCTTTTTCTTTTGGTCGAATACATATAATGTTGTAAAGTGTGTTGTAAACAACATCTATATTAATTATTATATCCATGTAGTTTACAAAGTATTTACAATGTTAAAAGTTTTGTTATTCCATGTAAGGTGAAAAAAATATAAGTTAGATGATAAAGGATAGGTTAGGTGTACTATAAGTATATTTTAATCATTTAAACAATGAATCAAGTAATCTTACAAGTATTTACATTGTTAAAAGTTTTGCTATTCCATGTAAGATGAGAAAAATATGGTTAGATGAGAAAAACATAGGTTGGTGTACTATAAGTATATTTTAATCATTTAAACAATGAATCAAATAGTGCAAAGGTAATCTTACAAGTATAATTGCAAATAATCATACCAACTCCAAAAAACATTGACAAATAATTAATAACACCATTCTAAACATAGTGCACAAAAAACAATCATACCAATTTTAAAGAGAGACACTAAACACACTGTGCAAACAAACAATTACACCAACTTCAAATTCCAAACATAGTGCATGAACACAACAATCACACCAACTCCAAACTTGAAGAAATAGTTACTTGCACACATACAATGACAATGGAAATGCACACACAATCTCACTCATGCTAAAAAAAATAAGAGTTGTAAACAAAGAATCCACCAATTCCAAACACAAAGTTCAAACAAATACTCATACCAACTCCAAAAAATAGTTAGCACAAACAATCAATTACACCAAATCATGTGCAAACAAACATCACACACACTCACTTGTGCAACACATAATCACATCAACTCTAAATACAATCTCTAAACACCAAAGATAGTGCACAACAATCACACCAACTCTAAACTCCAAACATAAACAAACAATCATTCAAACTCCAATCTCCAAAAAAGAGTTAGTCACAAATAAACGATGGATCATGCCAAACAATATTGTGCAAATAAAAAAACACACCAACTCCAAAAAATAGTCTCAAATAGATAATCACATTAACTCCAAACACAATGTTAAAAAACAATCACACCAACTCCAAACACTAATAATTATTAATCACAATAGAAAATCACACCAACTCCAAAAAACAATCACACCAACTCCAAAAAATAGTCAGAAAGAAATACTGACACAAAATGGTGTAAAAAGAGAAAACCACACCAACTATAAGAAATGTTGGTGAAAAAACAATCACACTAAACAATGCATGAATAGAGAATCACAACAACTCTAAACATTGTGTGTGTTCCTCCCCTTTAGGATATTACGTTGAAAGAACTGCCTGGAACAACCAAATATCAATAGTTTAAAAGTTGTGCCCATTGTCACCATCACTATTGCTTGTTGCTTCCTTCATATGCACCTTCCCTCATAGTCTCATCTTGGCGTAACAATAAATGTTTGTTGCTTTTCTTCTATCCAACAAGCATATACTCCTTGCTTGTTGTTGAGCACACTCTCCAAGGGAAACTTCTTACTCTATGGGGTCCTTGTTTTGTTGCCCTTTATTGCACATCCTTGTTTGACACATTGAAGATGTCTTTGTATTTCCCTTCATCAAGAATTTTTTTTGAGCAAGTCCCCTTTTCTTGGGAACCGTCACTTAAGAAATTCATAATTTTCTCCATTCCCTTCATCTCCTTGCTCGATAACTTGAAATGCATAAACAAAAAATCTTACAAACATACAATGACAATTGAAATGCACAAACACACAATCTGAAACATACACACAATCACACTAACTTCAAACACAATGTTAAAAAACAATCACACCAACTCCAAACACTAATAATAATTAATCACACCAACTCCAAAAAACAATCACAAAGAGACAATCACACAAACTCCAAAAAATAGTCAGAAATAAATACTGACACCAAATGGTGTAAAAAGAGACAACCACGCCAACTCTAAGAAATATTGGTGAAAAAACAATCACACTAAACAATGCATAAATAGAGAATCACATCAACTCTAAACATTGTGTGAGTTCTCTCCCAAACTTGTTCCCTTAGGATATTAAGTTGAAAGAATTGCTTGGGACAACCAAATAGAAATAGTTTAAAAGTTGTGCTCATTGTCACCTTCCCTATTGCTTGTTGCTTCCTTCATATGCACCTTCCATCATAGTCTCATCTTCACTTAACAATAAATGTTTGTTTCTTTTCTTTTATCCAACAAGCGTAAACCCTTTGCTCATTGTCAAGCACACTCTCCAAGGGAAACTTATTACTCTATGGGGTCCTTGTTTTCTCGCCCTTTATTGCACATCCTTGTTTGAAAAATGAAGATGTCTTTGTATTTCCCTTCATCAAGAAAAATATTTGAGTAAGTTCCCTTTTCTTGGGAACCATCACTTAAGGAATTCAGAGTTTTCTCCATTCCCTTCATCTCCTTTGCTCGATAACTTGAAATACACAAACACACAATCTCACAAACATAGAATGACATTTCAAATGCACAAACACACAATATCAAACATACATACAATCACACTAACTCCAAACACAACGTTAAAAAACAATCACACCAACTCCAAACCCTAAAAATATTTAATCACAATAGAAAATCACACCAACTCCAAACACTGAAAATAATTAATTAGAATAGAAAATCACACCAAATCCAAAAAAAAATCACAACAACTCCAAAAAATAGTCACAAAGAGGTAGTGACACCAAACGGTGCAAAAAGAAACAATCAAACAAACTCTAAAAAATATTGGTGAAAAAACAATCACACTAAATAATGCATAAATAAACAATCACACTAAATAATGCATAAATAAACAATCACGTCAACTCTAAACATTGTGTGTGTTCTCTCCCAAACATGTTCCTTTATGATATTAAGTTGAAAGTACTACTTGGAACAAACCAAGAGCAATAGTTTAGAAGTTGTGCCCATTGTCACCTTCCTTATTGCTTGTTTCTTCCTTCATATGCACCTTCCCTCATAGTCTCATCTTCGCTTAACAGTAAATGTTTGTTACTTTTATTCCATCCAACAAGTATAGACCCATTGGTTGTTGTCGAGCACACACTTCGAGGGAAACTACTTACTCTATAACGTCTTTCTTTTCTCACCCTTTATTGCACATCCTTGTTTGACACATTTGAAGATGTATTTGTATTTCCATTCATTAAGAAAAAGTTTTGAGTAAGTACCCTTTGCTTGTGAACCATCACTTAAGAAATTCAAAATTTTCTCCATTTCCTTCATCTCCTCGCTCGATAACTTGAATATTCTTTTGCACATTTATTTGCTTGGAAATCATTGTTTTTCTTTGCAATGTGCTTGGTGTTGTGAGAAATCTTACCTTGCGGATAAGCTAAGTTCACCTTTGGACCAAGACCCCTATCTTTGGTCCAAAGAAAAAAGAGAACAAGTGGTTGCTACTTTCCCTACAAATATAACTCAATCAATCAAACAAGAAAGAATAAGAATGTGACATACCTTGTTGTGATGTTCGTCCTCATTGCTCCAATCCTTAGGCTTGATATCCAAGCTCCTCAACACAATTGAAGCCCTGCAAAGACTAGCAAAGGAAATCTTCCTCCTACTACATATGATTAAATAAAGTAGATCTATCTATGAAGACTGAAATGACAATAGACAAGAAAATGTAGAACACATGAACTTGAAGGGAATAGGCCAAGTT
>CBVK0100692715.1:0-11079 GCA_900067695.1 Picea abies
ATAAAATTACTAATGTAATATGCCCCAATTAAGGGGTAATGAGCCACTATTTAGGGCTTAACATATTGTTTGGTAGGCTAATTCTCTGCAAAAAAGTCTGTCAGGCATAAATTTAGGCAAAGCGTGAGGAGGAGCATTACACCCATAAACCCTAATATAGGAAAATGTTTCTTCAATATACCAATCACCAATTTGATCTAAATTGTGCATAGATTGCTCTGTGATCCTGTGTGGTAGAAAACTAAAGAATGCTTGGTGAAAAGGAATAATAACATGATGGTAGATTTCATAAAAATGCTCCTTGGCATTTTCTTCCCATAGCTTACAATGATAAATATGAATAGGTTCTGCAGAACTTGGAGTCCATTTCCAGCCCATTTGAGGAAAAGAACTATGAAATCAAATTGCATCCATTATATAAGCTGACATATAAAATGGAGGGGATTGGCCTTCCACTTTTAGCTTAAGAAAATTTTCAATGTGCCTATAGAGGTTATTAGATAGAATAGTACCCCAATTGAAGTTGTAACCACTAATTACTCTGTGCATAATTGGAACCCAATCTAATTTGAAATGATTACGGTTCTTTTCACCATATAATCGACACATTAGGGTGGAAACATATAATTTCCCTATTTTGTAGGATGAAGTTGCATATTTACCCAAGCTATCAATTTTAAACGTATTCTCACCATCCCACCAATCTTTAATTAATTGTGGCAATTGTAAAACATATTGCACACATTCCTCTTGATTAAACTTTTCCAGGAACTCACTCTTATAAATAATCTCAAGTTTGGGCAGTTTATACGTTACTTGGATGTCTGCAGTACTGAAGGATCCAATAACCACCTTCTGATTATTGACAATAGTTCGCATATGGAGGTCTAAATGTTCCAGAGCCCAACATACCATATATGTGTATCCTGTCAACCTGGGTCTTGTTGCAAATTTGTGTAACCTGGACTTAGCAATATCCTAAAAAGTTATTTCTGGGGCATAGGTGTCATCATCACTCTCACTCTATGTTGGTGCGTCAACTTTCTTCCTAAAAAAACTTGAAGATCTCGTACCAAGTCTTGCTCTTGGAGTGCAGTTTATAAGAAGTGTCTGAGAAGCGATCGGAGTTGGGATTTTTAGATTCCTAGTCTTCCATCTATTGAGTTGAATTCTTCATTTTTGCTTTTCTAAGTGCCATGGAAACTGCTTAGAAATATTTTCCAAGAACAAGGTCTACAAACAAAAGTTGAAATCGATAGAAACAATGAACTTGTGCAGAGAAATAAGAACATTGTACATCGAAATTTAATACATATATGTTGCCAACTAATTACCATTCATTTACATGTTGATACCATTAATTGTGAACTGTATGGTGGCAGGCCTTATTAAAATTGAAAATATGGTGTACATATGATCGACGACATAAAACTTTAAATTAATTAATCCTAGATTAATTCTTCGGTGTATCTAATTACTATTGTAATTCTTGGGCATTAGGACCTCGGGCCATCGGGGATTCTATTTATCATTCGATGCCCCATATGATGTGGCAACCTATAATCAATCATTTTTGTAATGCTCGTGTTAACCTTAATTACCATGTTAATCTATAATTATCACTTAAATTCTCGGATGTCAAGCATCGAAGTATCGAAGAAATCAATGGGTATTGTCTTCTAAATAAAGTCTGAGATCCAATATCCAAGATGACATGGAAAAGATGACGTAATATAAGTTGATGTGGTGATTATACACAAGTGCCATGTGTCATATAGAAATGATCAAATAACTAGTTTGATGGGGTTAAAATTGATGACATGTGTCATACAGGTAGGATGGGTGCCACGTGTATGGGGTTAAAATCGATGGCACATGTCATACACATAGGATGGGCACCACATGTCACAGAAGACACATCTACAAACAAAATATGAAATCAATAGAAGCAATGAACTCGTGTAGAGCAATAAGAACATTGTACATCAAAATTTAAGACATATACATTGCCAAGCAATTACCAAAAATTTACATGTTAATACCATTAATTGTGAAGTGTATGGTGGTAGGCCTTATTAACATTGAAAAGATGGCACAAATATGATGGACGACGTAAAACTTTAAATTAATTAATCCTATATTATTTTTTCATTATATCTAGTTACTATCGTAATTCTTGGACATCGGGACCTTGGGGCATCAGGCAATTATGAATATAATATTTGTATTTTCCCGATATGACGTGGAAACCTATAATTAATCTTAAATCGACAAGTTGGTTTTTTGGAGTGAGACAACTAGTCCAAATGTCAAATGTTCATCAACTTTGGTATTTAGGATTTCTTTATTAGATGAGAAACTTAGACTATCTTACAAAGCCACAACAAATGGGAAGTTTAGTGAAGCATTGAGATGTAGGTCAACCGAAAGGAAGTTAAGGATGATATTGTTCAACAGCAAAAGCTTGCAGCCTATTTTAATCATTGCAACCTTCAAAAATTCCATTTGAGGTTGGCTTTGTTGAATACCGTGGGTGTTTGTTACAAGGAAGGAAAATTCAGTACAACTACTAACTTTTCTTGATGATTGTTGGAAAGTGAACCCCCTGCAAACCATGCAACAAAGGCTCGATAAGCTCTGCAGGAAAACATGTCATAGATTTCATTGCTCCCTATCATACAACGTTTCACAAATGGAAACCCAACCAAGTTTATGTTAAGCGTCTTTTCGAACCATGTGGACAGTAGATTTGTGAGGTGGCTTGGATGGTAAAAGTGCTATTGGAGGGCATAAAAGAATACCTCTCAAGTGGTGATACAATGAATACCTCCTCTAGATCTAGAACCTGAAGTTGAATGCAAAGCCAAGTGAACACCTCAATGTACTATTGTAATGTCTTCATAGGTTCTTGGTCTTGGAAAAGAATAGATTTCTTAGATGTGAAGTTTATTATTTGTTGAATCTCTATGAACTTATTTGCACTACCTCACCTTCCTTCTCTCATCCTCTGCATCTGTTTCCTTTTTCTGGGTTTTTAAAATATTTTAAAAAATTATGAAATTAAATATATGTGTGTGTGTGGAAAAGATAAGTCATGACGTGGCAGAGGCAACATAATTGGGAGTGGTGTAGTGGTCTTATTACGTCATTCGCTAGAGGCAACATCATTGGGAGTGGTGTAGCGGTCTTATCATATCTTTCACCATTAAATTTTTGTTATGACTTTAATACCATAGGCATGTGTGAAACACAGATATCTATGAGCTCGAGAATGGAATACACATCAAAGCAAATGATTTGGTTTCGGAGGCTTGGCCTAGGTCGCAAGTCTGAGTCAAGCAACTTCCCTTTTTCACATTTGTCCCTTCTCTGCGATCAACGTCCATCAATATCCAAGTACACATAAGTTATCTATGTGAAGGCTATTGAAACTCTGTACATGAATCCATTGGGCTTGGAAAGCAATAGATTTCTTAGATGTGAAGTTTATTATTTGTTGAATCTCTCTGAACTTATTTTCACTACCTCACCTTCCTTCTCTCACCCTCTGCTTCTATTTCTTTTTTTTGGGTTTTTTGTGTCTTGTTTATCCAGAGCTTTCTCTTTGTCAAGTTTCCCTTTCCCTCTCTCGTATCCCTCTCCTTTCATCCCTCCCGACCCTTCCCCCTTCCCTATTACCCTGACCCCTCTCTCATTGTTCCCTCGTGATGTCGTCCTTGATCCATTTCTCTCTAAACCTTCAGAATTCTCTTGGTTTATATTGACTCATGTTCACATTTCCTCTCTCTTATGCGGCCTTCTTGAACTTGTTCTGTGGACTAGCCAAACCCTAGTATTACTCATCTTGGGCAATCCTTTTTTTGTTGATCCTTTAGTGAACTTGCTACAGTGTGATTTCATCATAGAGATCAAGGATAATAGAATAGTGAGCATGGATATTTCCATTACAATGGATCCTTTCCGGGTCGAGGTCAAAGGATATTTGAAGAGTTTTGAGGTAATATTGGAAGGAATACATGCACAATACAGTGAAAATGCAGGGATAATAAGAAATATGGAAAATATGCAGGCAAAATATAATGAGAATGCAGGGAGAATAAGCAATATGGAAAATATTGGGTCACTCCTCCTTAACAGAACATAAAACATTATTTAAGAGAATCAACAATCAAGAGAAATGGAACAAACAATGCTAATGTTGATGCAGAAAACTGAGAAGCTTGAACAAGAAGTACGACGTCTTCAAGAATGTGAAACAGAAAGACAAAGAATCCAGGAACTCGAATAAACAGTAACAACACTTTTGCAAAGATTACATATGGTGGAATGGGAATGAAACTATTTCAGAGATGGATCAGGTGAAGCACAAAGAGGACATGGAGCAGAACCAATGGAAATAGAAGGCAATACACCAAGAACAGATGGAAGACAGGATTGGTAGCTAGAAATTGTAGCTTAATGCAATATTTTAAATGTATATTTTTATTAGGACAAGATATAAGAATATATGGCATTTTCACTTCCCAAAATTATAAGTCTTTGTTTGTTTTGTATATCAATCAGAAAACATATTTGTGCTCTGGTGCTCCAAAGGCTTTTTTTGTAAATTTTGATAGTTTATTTGCCTATGGCGCAGCCTTTTAATTCAAAGTCCTTGTTCAATTCTTGCTAAAAAAAAAAGATATACCATTCTAGAGGGGTAGAGCACATCAAGAATGGAATCTTGGTAAATATATTGCTTAAACCCATAGATTTATTATGGCCTTAGTTTGTCTTAGATTTGCATATATCTTATTGCTAATGCTAAATAACAAACAAGATACATTTTATGAGTATTTTTTGGGCTTCCAAGTTCCAGTATAACTGGTGCATTGGTATGTTAACAAAAATTAAACTAAATGTACATTAAAAAACATAATATAGAAACAAAACCAACACAAAATAAAAGAAGAGAAATTAATCTAATAGATTAAAACCAAGTTAACATCTAGACAAAACAAATGAAATGAAATAATATAGAACTCAAAAATACATATTCTAATAAAAATTTTGATTTTTTATTTAAAATTTTAACCTATGTTAGAACAGGTAGTTTACAGGTGTTTGGTATCGCTCTTTACAAGTATGTGTTGTACATTCATCTTTTTTTATTATGTGAATATAGAATAAGTTGTCTTTTTCTCTGCGACTGTGTATGTTTGTTGTGCATGTGATGCAATTTTGTAATATAAATATGGAAATACATATTTTTTTAATTATCATGCTTGTATCTATTTTATTCAAATTGCGAATATGTAAAAGAATACCTCCCAAGTAGAGATATAATAAATACCTCCTTTATATCTATAACATGGAGTTGAATGCAAAGCCAAGTGAACACCTCAATGTACTATTGTAATGTCTTCCCAAGTTCTTGACAGGGATGATACCATCTGGACAACAGATTTGTGAGGTGGCTTGGATGGTAAAAATTTCATTGAAGGGAGTCAAATAAAACCTCCCAATAGGTCCACACAATGTGAATAAATATTAAATAACTCATGAACATAGTCAAAGGGATGGAAAGATGCATTTACATGAGTACACTCAATACACTCAAGTCAAAATGGAAAGATTGAAAAGAGGACGAGCTCCTTAACTAATAGATGTTGAGTTGAAAGTTGTTGGCAAGGTGGGTGCATCCTCCTTGGGGAGGAAACCTAGGCTATCTCTCTTGAAGTATGTGTTGGGCCTTACCCTGTTCAGGAGTGCATTCTAAGGGAACACTGTTCTCATTATCTCTATATCATTTTTATAGTAAAAAAAGTGTGAATCTCAAAGATGATAGCATTGATTTATATTGATGGTGATATAGGGGCCATTTATTAAAATATTTTTTTTACACAAACAAAACAAAAGATGTTATTTTTTTGAACTAGAGATATAAGTCAACAATATAAAATAGAAAGATGTTATTTTTTTGAACTAGAGATATAAGTCAACAATATAAAATAGAAAGCCAATACAAATAGAAACATATAACTAAGAAAAGATTCAAACTTAGTATGTAATAAACTGTAAAATTGGAACTCATTTTTTTCCTGCCATCTGATTTATCAATAATGTTGTCAATGTACATTGAATCAATCACTGACTCGAGCAAGCATTCTACATCGCCAAGTCCTTGGAATAGGCCTTTCTACACATTGAACATTTGAAAACATCAATGTTAAGAGAGAACATCAAATTCCACATCAAATTACATTCAATAATCTCTAAAAACAATATCATTAAATAGATAGTAGGAATACATTAATGAGCTCCTCTTGGTTTCGAGAATAATGTATTCTATACTAAACAGGGCCAACCACGTGAAGGTGGCAGCTCATTTGGCCGCACCCCCCACCCTCCTCACATCACTCTCAATTCCCCATACCCAATTATGCATATTAATTTAAACAAAAATTGTACAACTGTAGCTAAACAAAGAACTTATGTAGTGCCCTAGAATTTATACTTAACTATCAATGAATATTTATCATATTATAAAAGACTTGTTTTCACTCTCGGAATTGATTGAAATTTATCAATATGATGGACAGTTGAAAAAGAAAAACAATAATGAAAAGATAAATAATGTATTCGAATTGAATAAATATTACTTATCCTTCAATGGAAGAAGCAAACATAACTATATCATTGTGATGAAAATGTTTTAATAAATTTTAAAAGAAAATTTCTCTTAAAATTTAAAGGCATAATAATAAAAAATAGGTCATAGAAACACTTACAGTGAATCAATTTAAAGCTATGTTTAATGATTTTCCTTTGTTGTTGCAATAGTGGTTGTCATACCAAATGGTCACACTTATCACACGAATATAAAGAAAGCAAATGATTATGAAAACTCATAAGCACATAACCTAGATCATGAAAACAAGAATTTTTTACTCTCTGTAAATGAAACTTTTCATTAATAATTGTTTCTTCTCAAGCCTTATAGCAAGAAAAAGTCCATTTACATTCCAATCGAGTGCATACTTATAGTCATATCACTTGTAACCAAAATTGGTTATGCAAGCTACTTACAAGTCAACATAAATTACAAAAATAAAATATTTCTAGAACAAAATCCCTAATTTTGTTGAAAGTTGTTTTCCAAGCCATTCTAACTGGATGAGTCGATCCCAATATTGTTTTGTTGGATATTTAAAAGTCGTCATTTTCTTATAAGCAATATCCACTTCAATATATCTTTCATATGTTGGGGTAATTACAAATAAATTTATAAGTATCCATGAAAGGAAGAAGTCTTCATCCAAAAGGTCAACAATTAATTGACCTTTTAACATTCATGTAATTCCTCTTAATTTACTTGTATTCTCTCTAGCTTTTATCAAAATTTGTTGGTAATTTTGAAGAGAGAATAAATCTTCATTTTTATACCTTAATTCTAGTAAACTCTTTTCAACCATTTTCTTATAAAGGCTAGAAAACAATTCAACATTTCTTTGTAAAGGAATTAATTTGTTCTAAGCTTGTTGAATTAGGTTTCTTTTTGTAAAAACCTTTTCAATCTCCATGACCATGTTGGTTTGATTTTTAATTCCTTTTTTACCCAATTCCTCATTTGATTTGGAATTAAGTAACTTAATAATTTGGGTAGTTTTCTAAGGTCTATTTCCTAGCTCTTTGAAAGCAACTTCAACGTGTTTGTCCACCTTCCTTGCCAAACCAAATTCTTCATCCATTATTATGATATAATCCCAAATTTTGGTGATTTCCTCAGCAATTTTGTCCCAAATCAAACATTTGGCTCCTATAAAATATAATTATCCTCCTAATTTATTTTTCAACAGTTCATAATGCTTGTGTATCTTAGCCTTAACTTACAGATAGATCTTAAGTTGTTTATCTCCTTCGGCAATTTGATCTCTGAGAATTTTTATTTCATCATTTTGTGTAGACACTTGCTTCTTCGATTTTTCTAATTCAATTTCTTTAAAATTTAGCTCAGTTAAAGCCTTAACAAGATATTATGATGAATTTGCAGATGTTAAACCTTGTGATGATGAAGATCCATGTTTCAAAATCTGAATTTGTTGTTCATATAATTTGATCTGTTCATTCATGTGAACCATTTGATTTAAAAGTTGATCTTTTTCCCGTTGGATTGCTTGTTGCTCTGGAGTCCGCACATGATTAATATCAATCAAATGTAGCCACTTATTTAGTAGAAGGATATCATTATCTTTTGAGGTCATTATTTGTTGCATTGGCTCCTCATCCTTAGAATTGTCTCTTAGTCTTAAAATTTTCTTCATCAAATCATCAATCCTTATTTGCTTTGTCCCGGTAAGCACATTTTCTTGTCTTATTTGTTCCTTCAATTGATTGTTTACCTTTTGTAATTTCTCCATACCAAGAGTCATTTGGATGACATCTCTATTCACCATTTCTCTTGTTTGTCTGAGCAAGTCCATCTTGTCAACTATATGAATTTGTTAAAGTCAATTGAAAAGTTTGTTGCTCTATAATTTTCAACACTTCTAAGGTTTTGATCATTAGGTTCTAATATTGACAAATTTAATCTTCCTTTTTCAAAATATAATGCAGACAATAATCTAGATTTAGAAGAATCTAGATCAAGCTTAAACAACAAAATTTGTTTGGTCTGTACATTTTTGTCCTTCATTTTCTCATATTCTGAAAATACATTTTTTGGCTTGATTTCTGAAGATTCTGCACCTTCTTGATTTTGGATGTTATCAAAGACAGTTGATTGAAGAAACTCCATTGTAAAAGCAAGCTTATTTTGAGTCTCTTCCAATGTATCTTCTATAACTTCAATATCTTCTTCTAAAATTTCCTCTATGTTTCCTTCAATCCTTTGCTTCTTCCTAGAATTCTCATCTTCTAACTCTAAGACAGCTTGAAGCTCCTCTAGAAAACTTATTTTAAATGATTTCTCTTGTTGTTGGGGTGTATTAATTACCACTTTCTAAGAAACCTAAGATACATTTTGTATTTTCACCTAAAGAATCTTATAAACATCTTTCCAACTGTGCAGGTTCATTATCTTCTCCACTTAAGGCTTGTTATGGTGCTCATAAGAAGTTAATTCAAACTCTTGTATTTTGGATGATATGATTCCAAATGGATCATACTGCCATGTTTCTCCTTGCTCAAGATTCAATCCTTGCAACATTGATTCTACAACCTGCAAATATTTTCTATTGTTCACAATAAAAGGTCTTGCTTCTCTTTTCAACTTGAAATTAGTCCTCTTTTTCTTTGAAACAAAATGACTTCTCTTTTCAACTTGAAATTAGTCCTCTTTTTCTTTGAAACAAAATGAATATCATCTTAATTAAAACTTTGCCTTAAGAATTCAAAGGAAAAAATCCTTAGGGTAAGGAATTTGGGCAATCTGAAATGTTTAATTTATGCTCCATATATCCTTATTTCAATATATTTCTAGAATAAATACTAGTCTCCTATTTTAGTTTTTGCAGAGTCATGCAAACGTGTCTTTACTCCGGGAAAGATTCTAGGAGGAATATCTACATGAAATAGGGTATATGATATGGCCATAAATGTATTGACAAAGTCTAAAAATCCAACATTTTGTGGCTTCTTTCTGACTATTGGTGTCCAATGAAAGACTGACGCGAGATTTCCAGCATTATCTTTAGTTTCTAAGTTCAAATTTGAAAAGTTATTTTCCTTGAAAAAGAAATGCAAATATACTAGATAAGATTGATATCTATAGGATCTACTCAATGTAAATTTGGTGAGTTGATAAAGCAGAGAATTAGCTAAATATTGTGCAAAATGGAATCTAGCAGTTGGTTGGATTGTCAAAGGGCAAATAGACTTAAATAGACCTAATATAATGTTATCCACCATCTTATAACTGTCATATCCCAAAACAACACAAGCCATGTTGATAATATGTTGTGAGATTTGTGAAAATATAAAAGTTTCATAATTATCAAACTCTTCAAGAGGATTGTTATCTTTTCCCATTAAAGACATTATTAAAGCTTGTTTATCATGTAAATTTAACTCTTTATAGATAATGGCTAAAGCTTCTTAATTTGTGACCTGACCATCTGTAATTTGTTGGACTTTCAACATCTCACAAATCGACTCAGCTGAAATTTCAAATAACAATGACCCAGTTATCTCACAAATCGACTCAGCTGAAATTTCAAATAACAATGACCCAGTTCTGAACAATGTACTCCCAGAGGATGGGACATAATTCAAAGCACACCAGTGAACAAATTCTGAGAAATTATAAGTTTGAGGAACAATGAAACAAGGCAAGTTTAACTCCCATGCATGAAAACAATCATGTAACTCATTATATCTGTCAAAAGATGGTTTATGCAATTCATATAGATCAAATAAAATAATTGGGTCGAAAAATTGACAATCCTTGTCCTCTAAATTAGGTTCTATTGTAGATAGGGTTCTGGACTGTTCAAAACATGATTTTTGACATTTTGACAAATTGACAGGAAATGAGCCTTTATCTTTTTACCCGGAACAATTGTTGAAGAAAACCTTTGATTTTGTTGGCAAAACCAACAAAAGCATGCTCTGAAAAGGCTCAAGTGAGTTCAGGTTGCTTCTATTGTAGATAGGGTTCTGGACTGTTCAAAACATGATTTTTGACATTTTGACAAATTGACAGGAAATGAGCCTTTATCTTTTTACCCGGAACAATTGTTGAAGAAAACCTTTGATTTTGTTGGCAAAACCAACAAAAGCATGCTCTGAAAAGGCTCAAGTGAGTTCAGGTTGCTTTCGTCCTTCATTAACAGTAACAAGCGGACTTTTATAAAAATAACACAGTGAACGATATTTTATTTACACGCACATTTAAACAAATCATTTATTAATTGCTAATATAATGTATTTACAAATCGAGTATTTACAAAACATGTGGTTTCAGGAGCATTAGGGAGGTTTCATTTCATAGTTCCATGTGGGGTTGACTGACAATTTTGAATACCATGTGATGGGGGGGGAAGGTGGACCCTTTTTTCGACACGTAGCATGGGTTAAATCCTCCCTACCTCACGTGGGGGG
>CBVK0100692716.1:0-11079 GCA_900067695.1 Picea abies
GATGGGGGACTAAGCTTCCACAGAGTGGGTAAGGGAAAGGGGGCTGAAAGATTGGAAAAATGGGCTAATCTTAGGGGCTTAAGTCCTTGCAAATAATTTATTATTATTATTCCAAAGCTGTGTGAAAGACATTTTTTTATCCTAAGTTCCTAGAACACATACTTGATGGAGTGCATGCAACTTCATGGGCGACATGTGTCAGCCCATGCCCATGCAATTTAACCCAAGCATTGAGCTGTGATGGGGGGTTCATCCTCCATTCTTTGGTCCGCTGTCTGAATCATGTGGCATCAATGTCTGATCCATGCATACCCTCACGCAACACTGAAACCAACAAACTGTGATGTTTTCCTGAGAATCCAACGCATCCACCGTCTGCACCGTTTGAGTCTGCATTCGACCTCTATGTTGATTCCTTGTCACACACCCTGAAAACCAATGGAAAACCCATGGACTGAGCCTTGTCTCTTGTGCGTCCTGTGAACCCATTTTATTCGCCCTTGCAGAGCCGAGTCCATACCTGAACCGTTCGTGGGTTGTTGCCCTTTGTTTTCCTGAGTGGTGTTGACCAATTGTTGTTGCTGTTATCCTTACCTTGCGGAAATTTAGTTGAACTGGTTGAAGAAGAGGGTTGTCAGGCCCGTGGTTGAAGAGGTAGGTTGTGAGGCCTATGAGAAGCTCTTTCCAGGTGAGAGAGTTTGATGGGAAGTGGTTTTCTCCCAGAGAGAGTCCAACACCAACTATGGAGCTCTGAGAATTCTTGATGCGGCCTATTGCTGAGACCCAGAGAGGGAGGTGAAGAAACCGATGGGCTGTGCTTGTGAAGGTGTATACTCCCAGGTGGAACAAGCAAGTGGGGAATGAGAGTTCATGAGTAGTGGCCGTAAGAAGGATTCTGGAGAGAATCCTTCTGGTTGTAGTGTGCAGCTTTGCTGTAACCTCAGCCTAGTCTAGGATTCCCTTGCCTTGGGTGGAGCTTGGTCCCAACTCGGGGGTGACCCACTGTTGAGCATGATGAGAAACATGGTCTAAGGCTGGGAGGTTCATGGAAGGTATGGATGTAGTTGGTGGAATTACTCCAATTTAAAGATAAGTATTAATTATGTACTTAATTTATATGAGATGCATGTCTATGTCTTTGAAATGTTTTCTTGTATTCCGTTGAATGTATGAGTTACTGTTAATTCCATTAATTCTGTATGTTAGCAGTAAGTCTGTGATTACTCTGATATGCATGTTATATATATGTATGATAATGTTCCGTGTAGTAGCGTTTCCCAACAATGGGGTTGATGGGCGGGGACGTTACAATGAAGACTCATAGGAAGAACTAGAGAAGGATGATATAACACTCAGAATACAGAGCTCGAAGACATGGAAGTAGATATCAAGGAACCAATAGTAGTCCATGGGGACAAAGAGGTGAACAACATGCAAGTGGGACAACTATGCAAGATACAAAGATACCTACTCAAAGGAAAGAGCAAGGGACTCAACCAAGAGAATCCAGCCTCAACCTCCGGAAACTTAGGGATTAAAATGAATCCAATGAAGACCCCAAAAAAACTAGGGGTGAAGGAGAATAAAAAGGGATAGAAGCCCCATAAATAGGTCTTAGAAGAAACAATAGCTTTTCTCATCAACTTTGGTTAGGTCGTGGGACTCCCAGATAGGTACTTCTTACCCCAAACCAAATGTTAACTATGCGAATCTTTTCTGGAATATGAGGGGATTGAATGCACTATCCAAACATAGAATTATCAGGAAAAAAATAGATCAAGAAAAAGAAGATATAGTAATGTTGCAAGAAACTAAGTGAGATAACAACAATATGAAAAAAATAGCAAAAAAAAGTTTGGAAACAATGTGAAGTGGAATGCATTGAAGGAGAAGGGGCCTCAGGGGGGTTAACCCTCCTCTGGAATCCAAATAATGTGAAGGTGGACGTGGTGTCCTAGTCCAATAGAATTATTACTATCTTAAATGAAAAATTATGATTGAACAAGCAAGGATATGTGTCTAATTCCTATGGTCCCTTTATGCCCGCAGCTAAAAGGGACTTCCTCCACGAGATCTCAAACCTAGGTCTACTATTGAAAGACAAAAAATGGATCATAGGGGGAGATTTCAACTTAAGAACATCCTTGGAAGATAATAAAGGAGGAGTGTGCAGGATGGATACAAAGAATCATACTTTCAAGGAGCTAGTATATCAACTCTGTCTTATTGATATCCTCCCAATAAGGGGAAGATACACTTGGAGTATTAGGAGAGGAGGAAAAACGCATATAGTAGAAGACTTGGACATATTTATGGTCTCAAAATCCTTCTATCAAGTGAGACAAGTTATCTCTGTGGACATCTGACCCTTTTATGGATTAGACCATTGACCCATTTCCCTTAGTTGGGACAACTGTATGACACCTCACCCTAATCCTTTTAGATTCAAAAAATTCTGGATTCGTCACCCATAATTCATGCAGAAAATTACAGAATGGTGGTTGGAGAAACAAGACCTCTATGGAGTGAATATGTATCAATTTAAGAAAAGACTGAAACATACCAAAAAATTCCTCAAGAAGTTGAATAAAGAGGTCTTCGAGAACATCAAAGAAGAAAATAGAAATCTGGGGAGGCATGGATGGAGAGAGTTCAAGAAAAAATAATCCACGAAGGACACTCCCAGGAGCTCTAGAGTAAGGAGGCCCAGCTTCGCCTAGATCTTAATGAGAGAGAAAGTCAAGAAGAGATCCTGTACTTCCAAAAATCCCAGATTCAATGGCTACATGAGGGGGACAAGAACACTAAATTCTTCCATAACTCCCTGCTTAAGAGAAGGAATCCAAATCGAATACATTATTTGCAGACATAAGGAGGGAAGATTCTAGAAAGGCATGAGGAAATTGAAAAGAACTTGATAAGCCACTATAGCAATTTGTTATATGAACCAGATGTAAATAGGAGGGAGGCTACAAATTGTGTTAAGAGGGTGATCTGGAACATGGTCTCTCCGAATCATAACTGTAGCCTCATGTGAAAGGTGACCATGGAGGAGGTTGAAGAAACAATTAAGGAAATTCCAAAGGGCAAGGTGCCAAGCTCAGATGGATTCACGACGAATTTCTTCCAAGCTTGCTGAAACATTATAGGAAAATACATTTGGGAAGTTGTAGAAGAATTCAGATCATCCAGATTAGTCCTGCAGGCTTTCAATGCCACCTTTCTAACTGTGATTCCAAAAGAAAAAGAGGCAAATTCATTAGATAATTTTTGACCTATCTCTTTGTGCAATGTAATTTACAAAATTATTACTAAGATCATAGCTAATAGACTTAAACCTCTCCTTCATGAAATCATATCTCCTGAGCAAGGAGGATTTGTTAAAGATCTCCAAATTCTAGATGGGATAATTATGGACCATTAAGCCATACACTCTTTAAAATCTAGCAAAAAACCATGAATGATCATAAAACTAGAACTCACTAGAGCCTATGACAAAATAAATTGGAAATTTCTGAAAGAATGTTTGTGGGATTTTGGCTTTGAGTCCTCATGGATTTCTTCGATTCAAAATCTATTATCCTTAGCTTTCTACTCCATCCTATTCAATGTCCCCCTCACCTACCTTTAAAGCCTCTGAAGGTGTAAGGCAGGGTGACCCTCTGTCTCCTTACCCTTTTATTATCTTGGAAGAGGGGTTGGGGCACTTTATAAAACAATCTCTTTCTGATGGATCTATTAAGGGAATCTCTATTAATCCCTAGACTGCTCCTCTCTCTCACCTTCAATTCATAGATGATACCCTAGTTATGGGTAGACCCAAGGTGAAGAAAGCTAGAACACTCAAGAGAATCCTCGACATTTTCATGGCTACCTAAGGCATGCAACTAAACCTGGAGAAGTCCAAAATTTTCTTTTTCAACACCCCAAACATAATCCAACAATGTATTACTAGAATTTTGGGTTTTCAAAGGGCCCCCTCCCCTCAAAATACCTAGGTTCCCCTCTCCTTGATAAGGCTCTTCGTAAACCAAGTTGGAAAGAGCTCCTGAGAAAAATCGAAGATCACCTAAATTGCTGGACCCACATGTTTATTACTTTATCGGGAAGAATTGTCCTCATAAAATATGTTATAATGGCTATACCTCTTTAGCTTTTTTCTGTTATTGCAGCTCTTGCTAACATTTTGGAGAAACTCTGAGAAATTTAGAGAAATTTCTAGTGTGGAGGTGCCAAAAGAGAGAAGAAATGGGCACTGGTTTCCTAGGAGAAACTCTATCCCAAAATCCCAAGGGGCTTTGGTCTAAAATATCCCCTCAAAATGGGACATGCGTTAGTGGTATTTTTTTTTTGGAGGTGGCTCAAAAACCCTGAGGCCCTTTGGTCCAAAATCTGGCAAGGTAAATATGCTAGGGACAACCCCCCAATAGGATTGGATAAGATTAGATGGGATCTACCTAGGATATATGATTTGGAACTATGTATGGGGGATTGAGACCTAGTGCAAAAGCAAATCTTCTGGGAAATACATGATGATAAATCTTCCCTGTTTTGGGAAGACGTGTGGGAGAAGTTTCCAATGTTCAGTTCTAAAGAAAAATACCATCAAATTCAAGAGAGGATAACAGGGATAGGTTGGAAGAAGATCTCCCATCATTGGGGTGAGACTTAGGAACTGTATCAATGGATAGAGAGAACCTAGAAAAACTTAATAGATTTCCCAATTGAATGGGATGAGGCCTCTTGCCAGAGCATGGAAGCCACTCTAAGAATTCGTCCACTCCTAGCCCATAAGGGACAATATATCTTATGTTGGGGTGAGAAGGGAGAAGAAAATTTTAGAGTAAAAGAGGCAAACATGTTAGCCACGGGGACATTGGAAGATGTCAAACTGCCAATTTGGAGCAAAGTTTGGGACTCAAATCAATGGCCCAAAATAGCCACATTTTCATGGCTAGTGGTTAATAAAAAAGGATTAACTTGAGATAGAATTACAAAGCAAGGATTCGAAGGTCCATCCATTTTCCTGATGTACTACGAGGAAGGGCAGACTCTGAATCATCTCTTAATCTCTTATAGTGTTTCCTCTGCTCTATGGGACCAATGACCCATGTTATTCTGAGCCCTTGATAGGACCATACACGACATTAACAAAACAATAGAATATTGGAGAGTTGAGCATTACCAGAATCAAATTCTCAACAAAGTATGGACCTTGTTCATGAGATTTTTATTTTGGAACATCTAGAATGCAAGAAACAAAAGGATCTTCAAACACCAACACCTCCATCTGGACCAGATATGGTATGGAATCCATTATAACATCCAAGAGACTATAGCCATGGTCCTATGTCAGGTGAAATATTGGCTTCCGACTAGGATTGAAAGAGAGATTTTCAAAAATTGGAAAATTAATCAATGTGAGCTCCCAAATCCATCAACAAAAGATCACATCAAGAAAAAGCAAATAAGGGAGAAGTGGGTTCCCCCCCACCTGGGATTTCTGAAATTGAACTTCGACGGGGCCTCAAAGGAAAATCCTGGCCCAACAGGGGCATGAGGTCTCTGTGAGCTCCCAAATCCATCAACAAAAGATCACATCAAGAAAAAGCAAATAAGGGAGAAGTGGGTTCCCCCCCACCTGGGATTTCTGAAATTGAACTTCGACGGGGCCTCAAAGGAAAATCCTGGCCCAACAGGGGCATGAGGTCTCTTCCAGGACTCCTCAGGGAAGATTCTAAGCCTCTTCTGTACTAGACTTGAGAATAATATTAACAATGGCACCGAGCTTGTAGGACTACCCTCAGGATTGATGATGATGGCTGAGTTCAGGTAGACACCACTCATCGTTGAAGGGGATTCCCAAATTCTCACCTCAGCTCTAACGAAAATCATAAATGAAACTCCCCCAAAACGAGTCTCGACAAATTGGTGATTGTCTTTTGGTCTCTCTCAAGTGGCTCTAGCCATCCATGGCTCCTCAACCATAATTCCTATCCATGTTATAAGAAAATCCAACTCAATGGTAGACTTCTTGGCAAACATGGAAGTGGGGTAGACCCTAAGAAAAACCTAAATTCTTTGGGAGGAAGTGGGATCGAGCGAATTTCAAGAAAACATAACATGTTTAAATTCGATGGACACTACTTTCCTACATGGGGTGCCAGATGTGGGAACTAGCGACTTCATGGTGGGTTTTTCATAGGTCCATGCATCAACATTATGGATGAAACTCATCCTAGATGCTGGAATAGGGCTGGTATAGAAGGATACAGATAAGAAAGGACGATAATTATATTTGGGAGATGAATTTTGAAGTAATGAAGGTACGACATAACGATCATGTGGCAATTTTGTTGAAGGTTTTTGGTGGGATGACACCTTCGACATACTTCCCCAATTCAGGTGACATTATGAGAAGACGTGACTGGTTTAGGGCTCACATGAGACAAATCAAATCGGGTAATTATGAGGGAAAGTGGAGGTCAAAAAGTAAATCAAAGCCACGGTAAGGGATCCCTCTTTTTAGAGGTGGTGGAAGAGCACTCAAAACCCCATCCTGACATCATATTTGAGCTTCTTTGGAGCAATTGTTGATATCTCCCGAGGATTAAGCTACTTGAGGGTGGTGAGGACATGGAATACCAGAGGGTGCATCTCCACCTCGGGCTTCTCCCTTAGTGTAGTGTGAAGTGCTTCCAGACGGGAACCTTCGAAAATTATGGATAGTAATCGTAACCACTACCTACCTTCCTTGAGGGAGTCGAGGACAAAAGTCCGGTCTCAGAAAAGAGGAATGGACCTAGGGCATCACAAGGATCCCACAAATACCCATACCTCCTCCATGTCTGGCGGTCTTTCCAAGAGGAAACAAGGGGAGGGAAAGTATTCACTGAAGATCAATCCTAGGGCCAACAACTTAGTAGTGCATGTGGCTGGGAAGGCCAGTAAACGTTTCCATCGCCTTTGCTCAACTGCATAAAAAAGGGTCATGATCAATCTTCAAGAGACGATTTTTAAGAAAAGAAAGGTTACCGGGGAGGAGGACATTCTCATGGATATAAAGGACTATGTGACAGGCCCAGGACAAATGAGGACTAGAGAGACCAAATATTTTTGCCTCGTGGAGGTATACTAGATGACTAAACCCATGGTGGTAGGACATATCTTAGCAACAATTGGAGAATAAGGTCACATGTCATGCAATCCATACTCTGGAGGCTAAGTTTGATCTCTTTTGCAAGTCTCAATTTGGAATCCATTTTCATGAAAAGACCCCAGACGCCCAATATGCTCAGAAAGGGAGACCAAAGAACAAAGATACCTAGGAAGGGACCTGAGAGCATGCAATCCAACTAGACAAAGGCATGTTAGAGACTAGCAAGCGGCTTCAAGAGGATCTTGGCAAGCGAGCGATGCATCCAGCCAGTCGAAAGATAGAAGTGACCTCAAGTTCTACTCATCCCTCCTCCAAAATATGAATGCTGCTTAATGCTAGTCAGTATTTTTGTTTTTGTTTTCCTGCTTCTCCTTGGGGAAATCCCCTTTTTATCCCAAGGAAGACCTCAATGATAGTTGTAACTAGGATGACTCAGTATTATGGACATGATAGATATGAAAATCTAATAAAACTTATCATTCCGAGGTAAAAGTCTGGTTTCCTTTTTGGTAGACACCCTGAAATCATAAATGTAATTTTGTGTATGTTCTGAATATAAATCTATAGACATTTTTTTCTTAAAAAAAATAATATTATTTTAATTCAAAATCCCTCATATATAAAAGAGAGTGAAAATTTTGTCCATTGAATGTAGCTTGGGTGGTTGGGAGAAATGATTGTTACCCTCCCACTGAGATTCAATTCCTTGTGAGTGACATGTTGTGCCCTTAAATGGGTTTATAAGATGCTCTCGTTTTTGAGCCCCCAATATTTTGAAAATGCCCAGCCTCCCGATGTTCTCTCACAAATTTCGAGGGGTTATCCCTAAACGTAGCGAGCATCGATATCCAATGCCATGAACCACATGAAAAAAAAATAGAAGAAAAAAATGAAGAGAGAAAAAGTGAAAATTCATATATAAAAGAGAGTGAAAATTTATATTTTTAAATTTAAATTTTGAAATAAAATAAAATTTAATGTTATTTAAATTCAAGTTTTTAAAAAAAATTCTATTATTTTCAAATAATTTTTTTAATATAAAACTAAATTCAATATTATTTAAATTTGAATTCCTTTATATTAAATATTAAAAATAATTAAATAATATATAGTTATTATTAAAAATTATTATATAAATACAATTTCTTAATAAATATTTGTATTTTATCGCCTTACCCCCATATATATATATATATATATAATAATTAAATAATATATAATTATTATTAAAAATTATTATATAAATGCAATTTTTTGTATTTTATCGCCTTACCTATATCTATGTATGTATATATATTAAAAATAATTAAATAATATATAGTTATTATTAAAATTTATTATATAAATACAATTTCTTAGTAAGTATTTGTATTTTATCGCCTTACCCATATATATATTAAAAATTATAGCAATAAAGAAATACGCCTATATTTTCAAATTTTTATATATGTCAAGACAAAAATTAATAGGTGTTATAGGCCAAGGATTAATATTTACAACGTTATGGATGAGTTGGGATGCTAAAGCTTCCAAGTGTTAAGGTGAAGTTTCTTCCAAGTGTTAAGGTGAAGTTTTTTAGAGTATAGGGTATAACTATTGTAAAAGGAATGACCATGTGTTATGGAATGCACGTGGGTTATTAACACACATGTTCCCTAATGTTTATGCATTCCTACTATATTAAAAAAAATGGCACAAAGCACAACCTCAATCTAGAAAAATATGATAGTGTCTACATTTTAATAGACATATGGCAAGCAAATTGTTGTTACAGTTTTTTTTTTATGGGTTTTGTGTCATTTGAATGCCATTTTTTTCTATTTCTTGTTTCCAATCCATGTGATGACGGGGAACATATGTAATCAATCAAGAAAGTTGTCCAGGAAAGTGTATCCTAGTGAATTAAAAGTCATTGAAGGAAGAGAAAAAAGAAAGACTAGGTATGGAAAAACATATACTTTAAATAGAGTTAATGACATTTTAGTAAGGATGCCAATCTAATATATGTTATGTAATTAGAATAAAACGATCTAACGTATGCCATGTAAAAAGTTAAAGATGCTCACTGAGATGTGTGCAAGAGGCCTTAGATTACTCACTAAGATCATAGTATCAAGTTATTTCAAGGACCAACTAACTCTTCTTGTGCATGAGCTATCAAGCTAGTCAATGTTGCACTTTTGGTATTATATAGATACAATATTAGTGAGGTATGTGGCAAGTATTGGAATATATGTTATGTAATTAGAATAAAACGATCTAACGTATGCCATGTAAAAAGTTAAAGATGCTCACTGAGATGTGTGCAAGAGGCCTTAGATTACTCACTAAGATCATAGTATCAAGTTATTTCAAGGACCAACTAACTCTTCTTGTGCATGAGCTATCAAGCTAGTCAATGTTGCACTTTTGGTATTATATAGATACAATATTAGTGAGGTATGTGGCAAGTATTGGATAGGGTTTTATATTGAATATTGGTTGATAATTGAAGATATGTGGAAAGCATTGGACATGGTTTTATATTTAAGTTTGGTTGATAATTGGGATGTGATAGAGGAGTCCAAGTAAAATGATGATAGATGAAGATTAAGTTGTTGAAGAGGATGTTGAGATTGTGATGATGGATAATTTCTTATAGCAAATTGATGAAAAGTTGAATCAATCGAGTATTATAAACACTTGATGAGAGAGTGGAACAATGTGTGTAATTAGGCTAATTCAATGCAACTAAATGCTTTTTTGATATCAAATACTCAATAGAGATTTTAATTATGAAGAGTAGCATTGTGGACAATGGATATTATTCAAAAGATTCATGCCTAACACACTTGCTAAACCTTTCTATCTTCATTATATTGAAAGATGTAATTAGGGATCTGTAATCTCAAAGGCTTGTTAGGATGGCTATTGGAGACTATATTCTCTTTCACATTCAAATAAATATGACATGAGTGTTGTATTTCAACAAGGTAATGATATCCCTATGGTGCAAATCAATAAGGAACTCAAATGGTTGAAACCTATGACTTTGAGTATAATGAAGAGTAAAGAGTTGAGACAAAATCTATATATAGTTACTAGTAGGGTCGTAGGTTACCTTTTGCTTTATCACAATTTTTACCTTTCTAATGATAACATGTCACATAATAAAGACAAAAGAATGCCCATACATTCCAACACATACCAATGTTTAACTAATGCAAAAAAGAAAATTCTATATTTAGTTTCTAGTAATGTAGGGTTGAAGGTTACCTTTTGCTTTATCACAAATTTTCACCTTTCTAATGATAACATAATAAAGACAAAAATACCCATACATTCCAACAAATGTCAATGTTTAACTAATGTAAAAGGGAGTGGTGGCTAGTGCTACTACTATTAAAATGAAACTAGAGATGTTACTATATGGACTATATCTGTTAGAAGGGTTAAGAGTGGTTCACTACGAAGGCCACTATTATTAGTAAGGGTCAATGGTGGCTTACTTGTTTGAGTATTAGCTTGTCATTTTCTTAGGGCCAATGCAGGCTTTGTAAAAAGTACAATATCATAAAAAAAAATCCATATTTAATTAAAAATATTAATATTGTTATCAAAGTTAATATTGTTAAAACATCGAAAAGAAACATAAAAAGATTAAAACATCATACTTAAACAAAATTGTAGTTCCAAAATACATGTGTTTGAGGTATCCCCATAAAGAAAGTTGTTTCAATTGCTACATCAACAATGGAAGTGATTGATGCATCCTAAGGTGATGTAGGAGTATCAGATTGTAGCAATTTCACATGAAAAATAATTAAATATTTACAAAAATTTCACAATCAACTATACAAAATACTTGAAATTTGTTATATATATATATATGTGTGTGTAGTTCATGTAAATGATTTCATATATATGAAGTTCATATTGTT
>CBVK0100692717.1:0-11078 GCA_900067695.1 Picea abies
CGACAACTTGTCCACCATCACTGAAATTTATCCATCCATCAATTCTGGGATACATTAGACTTCGCATGGAGACAACGCCAAATTTTGAATTTTAAGAGCCTTGGACACTGAGCAAAGGATGAGTTCCCTGTGACTTTGGCCTCACTCCTATGTGACCTCGAGCTGTGATTGGACGCTTTATCACAAGTGGTATTTTGGGATTTTTCACTTTGTAGAGTTGGCGCTCTTCCCCTTGTTAACTCTCTAAATCATGAAATTGAAAATTTTCTTATTTGTTTCCATGTTCCCACCTTCCATTCGATGATCGTGATTCTTCTTCAAAACTCCTCCTTGGGTGGCTCCATGCGATGGGTGCCAACCTTTCCTCCTGGACCCATTTTCCATATGACCACAGGCTATGACCATGGGCACACTCTTGAGCACTTCGCGACTTCGTGCTTCACGTGGGCAGAATCTTCCTTGTCCCCCTACTCCTGAAACCTGAACTAGCAAGTTCTGCTTTCCATATCAACTGTCTACAATCCCTGCGATCCAACAGATCTAATCAACTCTTCACAAATTGGGACTTCGCAGCTCACAAAGTTTAACAACTTCTTTCTCCTTTCTCCCAATTCCCAAAATTGCGAGTTCCTCGGGACCAAATATATGGTCCATATCCCTCCTTTGATCAATGACTATTCCTCATGAATCCTAACAACTCTTGCCTTTGCACTTCCCAAGTTTCGATTCAGCGAACTGTTGATCTGCTTGATTGTATTTCTGTTGTTGAAAGTTGATCTCGCCTATTGCTTGCATTTCTAGCCTAAAGTGGGTCGCTCTGAAAGATGTGCTTTGAAATCCAGACTAATACCCATGCAAGAAAAGGATCGGGTCACCCTGTGGCTCTTAGATAGCTTTATGTGATAACATTTGGCTCCATAGAGGATGGAATGCTCCCTATGAGCTACCAAGAACACGCAGTTCCAGTGCCTTAGCTATTGGGGTATGGAGTCTAGCTCAAAAAATTTCGCCAAAGAAAACAAGGAAATATGTACACTACTCTACTTACAAAAATAAAGAAAACACATATACTATAGAAGGAGATTATTTATGTACAAACCTGATTTTTACAAAGTGTTAGGTGAAAGCAAACTTCCACCATAGCCACCCAGACTGCCTGGTAATATAATTCTTATTTTTACTGCAAATGATCCACAAAATGGAAAGGATGTATAAAAGTATAAAGGGAACATGTTTGGGAATGCTGACAATACCCCCAAATGATGACAAGATGAATACTTTTGCAATCTCCAAGGATTTTGGAAAACAAAGCTCCATATATAACCTCATCGGGTCACAAAATTTATAATCAGGGCATCTCAACTGGTAATAAATTACCTCATGTACTTCATTGTTTCTCACCCATCGTTCAATTCTCTCAGAGTGTACAGGTGGGTGGAGGACTGACGTAGGTTGGCTAATCTGAGGTGATATTTGCTCATTTACAGGCTCTAGACAGGAGATAAACTACCCATTTATCTCTTCCATTTCTCCTTCATGGCTCCCCCAAGGATCAGATTCATAACCATCATAAACAGGAACCATGGAAAAGATTTTCTCTTCATCATATTCACTAGGATATTTATCAAAATTGGGTTGTTCTTGGTCAGTATTTGAAACAATTATTTTATCATAAGTAGGATTGCCAAAAACATCAATTTCCAAGACAAGAATTTCCTCTACATTTCCTTTATAAGAGAAGCAAGAAAACTCTACCTTCAACTCTGAAAAACTAGGAAAAAACATAGAGGAATATTCCCTAGCTTTTTCTATTAGCTTTCTATCTATCTCAGCTTCGTAGTCAGGAGAAACATCCAATGCAGAATACACTTTCTCTTCAACATTGGAATATTTAGAAGAGACATGTTGATCTTTATGAACGCTTAAAACAACAGACACATCTAATATGATTCCAAGCATTTCTATGTTATTTCTATCACAATGAATATCATTCAACACCTCATGATCTTCATGGAAAATTCTTTCTTCCACAACAACAACTTCATCACAAAACTGATCTTTGTGACAGGAAAAATCTCTATAAAGCAAAGAAAACTCATCACAATAGTTTTCATAAAGATACTCAGTTGAAAAATAATCCTTACAAAACAAATGGAAAGTTGCATGAAAATATGTCAAAGAGTTGATGCTTGCAGTGGGAAGAGATTAACACCATTCATGCGTAATCCCTTTTAATGAACACTTGAAAAGATGAATCTAAACATCTTCATGCACGATATGAAATCGATGAATAAATTCATGAAATTCTAGCAAATGTTTAGTTGGTACTTCCCACTCTTTTCCTCAAAATTTAGGAAGGCTTCTTTCTAGGTCAATCCAATCAGGCAGTGCATTAGGGAAACCAACTATTTTCAAAAAATCACAGAAGGCATACCTATGAGCTAAAATCCTTTCCATTTCAAACCAGTGGAGTCACTGATTGATTCTTTGAACATGGAGTCACCAAGTGAATGATATGCAGCTTTGAATGTGTCTGGTCTTTGTTCACCATCAAAGGCCAGATCTGATCGTTTTCTCTCTCCTAGGGAACTTCTCAAGCTGAGAAAGAAGCTGCTAAAATCATTCTCGAGAAAGCCTCTCTGGGTCAGCTTCAGGTGTGCTATAGGTAGACACAACTAAAAAAGGGTAGTCAAAATAGTGGAGTCGCCATGTGCAAGTTTCAATCTTCAATGGTACTGATATCTGATGTAATTTCAAAATTAGAGCTTCTTTGTCATTCTATCCTAGGGAAAATATTCAATTCATCCCCGACAACGACGCCATAAATGTTAGCACTAGAGGTCACCTTTAGATTGCATTGACGGTAAGCCCAATACCCATCGGTTTATACAGTAAATGTAAATGAGTTTTAGGTGATCAAATGGAGAGGAATCAATGATAATAACGTTCTAACTCAGAAATTTGGACTGGCATGCACCAGCCGTTGAGGCCTTGAATCAACTTCAATTGGTAAGTTGTAGTAAGGGTGAGTAGCAGGAATATTTAGTGAGAAAGGTGTAGAGGTCTGCTATGAACATCAGATTTTCTAGCAGCCTAAGGAGGAAAAAATTAAACACAAGGCCATTGTGGATTCAAATTTCAAGGAAGTAGAAAGAAATCATAACAGTACTATAATCAAACATTTATCATAATACAATTACAACAATCCATGTGAATCATTCAAACATGAACTCTCTCGGTATCAGAGGAAAATAAGATGAAGTAAGAAAGATGACTTAGATTAATCAAGTTGTCTCAAAAAAAAATACATAACCAGAGAACCAGTGTTATTCATAAGAATCTTACAATAGCAAGGAGCCTAGCTCAACCATTCAACCATTACAAAATATCAAAACTACCTATATATAAGCAGAATTGTTGCAACCATCAAGAGTGTGATCGGATTGTTTCATTCAAAGTTCCCATTCGACGCCCGTTCTGTCAGACTATGCATGACACAAACTCAAATCAGTATGAATTTTTCAATAAAATCTATCTTCAAGGAACCTTGGGCTGACAGCTTTGACCTTTGCGTTGGGGCCTCCATTCCTTCTACTTATGGAGTGAGCCCAGGATTCAACTACTGGCATGTGTCCATTAATTGATATTTCCTCGAGATCGGGACCAAGCCAGGTAACTGGGGGACGGCCACTTGCTATGATTTTGAATGACCATACAAATTTAGAGCCATGGGTTTGCACGAGATCTATGATTGGGGAAGGCCTGCCATTTTCAATGTCACCAATGAAATTTATCCATCCACTAATTTTGGGATACATTAGACTTTGCATGAAGACGGCACCAAATTTGGCATTTTAATAGCCTTGGACACGGAGTAGAGGATGAGGGCCTTGTGACTTTGGCCTCACATCAATGTGACATCGGGTTATGATCTGACGCTTTATCCCAAGTGGTATTTCATGATTTTTCACTTCGAAGAGTTGGCGCTCTGCCCCTTGTTAACTCCTTGAATCACGAAATTGTGAATTTTCTTATCTACTGCCACGTTCCCACCTTTCATTCAATGGCGACGATTTCTTCTTTAGAACTCCTCCTCGGTTGTCTCCACGCAATGGGCGCCAACCTTTCCTCCTGGACCCGCTTTCCATATGACCACGAGCTATGACCATGGGCCCACTCTTGAGCACTTCGCAACTTCATGCTTCATGTTGTCAGAAGATTACTTATCACCCTACTCCCGAAAACCAAACTAGCAATTTTTTCTTTCCATATCAATGGTCCACAATCCCCACGATCTAACGGCTCTGATCAACTCTTTGTAAATCGGGACTTTGCAGCTTGCAAATTTTAACAACTGCTTTCTCCTTTCTCTCAATTCCCAAACTTGTGAGTTCCTCAAGACCAAATCTATGGTCCAAATCCCTCTTTTGATCAATGGCTATGATATTTTCATGACTTCATAATTCACGAATCCTAACAACGCTTTCCTATGAACTTCCTAAGTTCTGATTCAGTGAATTTTTGATCTTCTTGATTGGATCTCTGTCGTTGAAAGATGATCTCGCCTGTTGCTTGCATTTCGAGCCTAAAGTAGGTCACGAGAAAGGTGCAAATTGAAATAGAGACTGATACCCGCGCAAGAAAAGGATTGGGTCACCCTACGACTCTTAGACGGCTTTATGTGATAACAGAGGGGAAGATAGAGAAGAAAATGATTAATCATCTACATACATGGAGGAGAACAAGGAGAGAATTCAGGCTGAATGCAAAGATTGGAGACTTAAACATGGGGGATATTATACTAGATTTAGGATCATAAGGAAATGTGTTACCCAAGAATACATGGAAATGTATGGGAGATCCCACATTAGGATATTCACCTATTCAACTAAAACTAGCAAATCAACGTAGGGTTCTTTCAATTGGAAGGCTAAAGGGTGTGACGGTAGATATGGATGGAGTGTGTACTAAAGAAAATTTTTAAGTGATAGAAATACTGGATGGCACAACACCTTATCCAGCATTTCTTGGCTTGGATTGGGCATTTGAAAACTAGACAATAATCAATTTGAAGACAAGGAATATGATATTTGAGTCAGGAGAATACAGTTTCGTTGTGCCACTGGACCTATCATAAGAAGAAAGGTTTGTAGAACCCACTTGCTTAGACCTGGAGTAAATCAACCAGTTATAAAGAACCACCGCGTGAGAAGAATATTATGTGAATCCAAATGCATATGGGGTACTCAGTTGGAGAAGTATCACATAATTCAATTTAGAATCAGATACAGGGATGGAGAATTGGAAACAGATATTACATGAAGTATCCACAAGAAGGTGCACAAGAATAGACCTCACGGTAAGATGGGTAGGTACAGAGATAAGAGAACCTCCTAGTTTTCATGGGGTGAATGACTTAGAAGAATTCCTAAAAAGATATGAATATGAAGTGTTAGAAAATCATAGGCTCTTAGCCCTGGATATATCACTCAAGGAAACACCTGGAAGTTGGTGGGATGCACATAAAGAGATAGTTAAGGACTAGTACCAATGTAAGAAATTACTACGCATTAGATTCGACGTAGAACAGGGAAGAAATGAGATGAAGAGATATGATAGACAGGTGACACTAGAAAAACACTTGGAGAAGTGCATAACACTATGGAGAATGAAACCACCATAGGAATGGCCTCATGACTTCATTCACACATTGGAAGGAATTCTGGCAAACTGGCATGTAGACCAGGAACTGTGCAGAGGAACTGCAGAATGGACAGCATTAGAAAAGAATTTTATAGTCACTTTCTCATTTGAAAATGAGAACCCAAACATTGATTCATCACTCAAACAAATCAGAGGGTTGATATTTATTAAGGAACCATAGGTTTAACTTATCACATAATACCAACAACAAAATAGAAAAACAATGAAAGAACTATTGGCATGTTATCATGTGCAGGAAGAAGCAATGGATGAAGATGATCCGTGCAATATCCAAATTATAGAAATAGAAGGAGAAAGAGAGGTGGTAGTTCCATCTTTGGAATCAAAAGTATTTCTTGTTGCAATGAAGGTGAAGAAAGTAAATATTGGTACAAATGATAATCCCAAAATGGCCAGTATTGGAGACTACTAGGATGAACAAACAATAGAAAGAATAGTAGAGTTACTCCACGAGTACGGTGACCTATTCCCAACAACCTTTACAGAGATTAAATTCATAGAAGGAGATCTAGGAGAGATGAAGATACCTCTCAAACATGAGGCTAGGTCATTCAGACAACGACCATATAGACTGAATCCAATATATAAGCAGAAAGTAAAGGAAGAAATTGATAGAATGTTGGAAGCTGGAATCATAGAACCAGTAGAAGAATCGGAATGGATAATCCCTATAGTAGTTTAGGAGAATAAGAAAGGAGGCATAAGTATATGTGTCGATTTGAGGAAGTTGAATGATGCTTTCTTGCACGACCCTTTTCCCACCCCTTTCACAAATGAGGTATTAGAGAATGTAGGAGGCCAGGAAGCATACTCATTCACAGATGGATTCTCAGGTTACCATCATATTAAGATAGCCCCAAAAGATAGGTACAAGACCACTTTTTCCAAAGAATGGGGATCCTACCAAACACAGTCATTCCTTTTGGATTGAATAATGCACCAACAATATTCTCAAGAGTATTCATAGTTGCATTCAAAGAATTCATCCATCAGTTTTCAGCTAGTGTATCTGGATGATTTGACTATATATAGTATGTTAAAATACCATGTGTAAGTGTTAAGGATGATATTGGAAAGATGTAGGCAGTGTTAGATATCATTGAATATCAAGAAGTGAATTTTTGGGACACCATTTGGAATATTGTTGGGCCATATAGTGTGAAAACAAGGCTTGCTAGTATATCCTACCAAGATTGCAGTGATTTTCAATTTACCACCACAAAAATCAGTACACCAATTGAGAGAAACATTGGGACACATAGACTACTACAGGAAATTCATAAAAGGGTATACGCAAATCACTGCACCAATGGAGAAACTTTTGAAGAAAGATAGTAAATTCCAGTGGAATGAGGACTGTCAGCGAGGTTTGGACACTCTAAAATAAATAATGGTCACAACACCTATACTAGTATTCTAATACTAGGAAAATACATTTCATGTGCATGTAGATGCATCATCCATAACAATTGGAGCTCTATTGGCACAGCCAGGAGTAGGAGAGTTAGACCATCCTATAGAATTTGCAAGCAGAAAATTGTCATATTCAGAGCAGAACTAAAATACTACAGAAAGAGAAGGCCTAACAATGGTATATGCACTGCAAACGTTCAGACACTATCTACTTGGGAAACACTTTAAAATGTTCACAGATCATTATGCCCTCAAATATCTATTCAATAAGCTAGTGTTGGGGAGGATAATTTTTAGATGGTTATTGTTGTTTCAGGAATTTGACTTTGAAGTGATAGTCAAAACAAGGAAATTGAATGCAGGACTTGATCACATATTAAGGATCACCAATGGAGAGGAACCTAAAAATTTAGAGGACAATTTCCCTGATGCGCAGTTATTTTCAATCCAAGTAGCCGATGAATATTTTTTTGACATCATTGAATACTTGAGTACATGGACTGCACCACAAGATTTTAACATAGCGCATAAGAAAAATCTGGTAGTTAGAGTTGCAGATTATCAATTGATTGCATGACACTTATACAAGTTGGGCGCAAACAACATTTTGAGAATATGTGTGCTAAAACATGAGAGGCCTAAGATTTTAGTAAAGGCTCATGAGTCCAGAATAGCTGGAGGACATTATGCAGGAAAAACTACCGCGAAGAAGGTATGGCACGCAGGACTATGGTGGATGACCATTCATAGAGATGCAAAGGAATACTGCCAGAGATGTGATGTATGTCAGAGGATTGGTAAACCTAATAGACAGGATGAGATGCCCCTAAGACCACAAGTAACCTTGCAATTATTCGAAAAATGGTCAATAGACTTTGTGGAACCAATTAATCCACTATCAAATAGTTCGGGAGCAAGGTATATCATTACTGCAATAGATTAATTAATGAGATGGGAAGAAGCAACATGAGTAAAATATTATAGCACAGAGAAAACAACACACTTCATGTTTTATCAATTGCTCACTAGATTTGGATGCCCAAGGATTTTGATGAGAGACCAAGGCACTCACTTCATCAATAGTACTATCAAGGATATGAATGAGGAGTTTGAAGTCTAGCATAAAAAGAGTACACCATATCACCCTCAAGAAAATGGAAGAGTGGAAGACTTTAATAAGATCCTAGAGAATGATTTGACAAAGATATGCAATGTCAAAAGGGATGATTGTGATTTGAAGATACCAGCAGTATTATGGGCATATAGGACTACAAGAAAAAATTTGATAGGACAGACACCATTCAGGTTGGTGTATGGATAAGAAGCAGTGGTGTCATTAGAATTATTGTTACCTAGCTTGTGTGTAGCAGCAATTACCAACATGATAGAATGAGGAGCAGTAAAATAAAGACTAAGTCAACTGATGGATATGGAAGAAGATAGGATCCTATCAAGATTCCACCAAGAAGTACAGAAAGTAAGAGATAAATCCTGGTATGACATACATATCAAGAGGAAAAGTTTGAAGGAGGGAGACCTAGTCTTGGTATATGACAATAAATTTCTTCAGAATCCATGGAAATTTAGAATACATTGGTTGGGACCATATGAAGTGAATATTGTCACAAATGGGGGATCTGTATATTTGAAATATTTGGGAGGCACGGAAATGAGAGGAAGAATCAATGGGAGTTGATTGAAACTGTATAGGGACAGTCGACTTCCTAGTGCTTATAAATATACATTGCAGTAAGAATATATGTACATAGTGTATTATAGTACTAGAAGTTAAGAGAGATAAAATGAGAAAAATAAATAAAAAGAAGAAAATCCATAAAAACAGATCAACGTGCATGGAGGGTTTTGATAGAATATAACAGTGTGTTACATGAAAATCGGGAATGGAAAGCACTATGCGCAGAAGATCAGTTAACGGACACAAAGGAACAACATGCAAGAAACACAACAAAAAGTGAAGAAGTGACAAATGTCAGTGCATCATAGTTGTCACTTCTTCGTCCCGCTATAAAGTTGGAAAAAGGGGGGAAAGCGACCCATTGTGTTATTTTCTAAGGAGAAGAATGCATAGTCGAGTGGAAGAGAGATAGAGTGAGAATTTTTGCTAGCCTATGTTGGTTTGGAAGTCTACGGTTCATATTTCATCACCATGTCACCAATGAGGGTAAAAGCGTCAAACAGAATCGGATGAAACACATAGAGTAGCACTCGTGTGACACAAACCAGAACAAACAAGATTCCCACAGTGGTGAATGTGGATGAAATCCACACCCCAGAGTATAATCAGACCACAATGCATGTGGAATAGGAGTAGGAACCTTCACAAGAGCCCGAGCAAGTGGCAGAGGACATTGAACAGACAAAATCTGACGTGTCCTGGGGAAAAGGGTGCTAGCAAGAAGAATTGACCATGGGTTCCATGTAGAAGGGCCTAGAGACAGAACCAAAGCATGAAACAAAGCAAGAGGCCCTACTGTAGGGTGGGGTATCATCCCCACAAGGGAATAATAATACGTGATAAGAGATCAGTGCACAGGGTGTATAGCACGTACAGGCAGAATTGGCCATAGTGATCGCAAAGATTCCCAAGCGAGTGAATAATGATGATGACATTGTAGGAGGAGTTGATATCCTTAAATACTCTGACCATGATGTTTCTAACACCATAAAGTTCCTGGATTTGGCAGCATAGAGCTATCTGGAGAGTGGAGGCGAAGGCCCATCAAGCGTGCCACTGTTGGAGCCTGCACAATGGATCCTAGGATGGTACAACATCGACATAATGAACCTACTTGACATACCACACTTTGGGCATGGTAAACACATAAATGTATGTGTAAATGATTTTTTAGTGAGGGTGCACAGAGGCATATTATGGATGGATAGGCCAGTGCCTATCAAATTTGACCTCATTGCAGCAATTGCAAGGCTACCCACAGATGGGGAAAATCCTGAATAGTACCTAGAAGACAAAACTAAGGAGAAAGTCATCTCAGATGAGATCAGAGAAAAGTATGGCATGGAGAGGGGTAACATGGTTATCAGGATCAGCGACATCAATGATCATGTGACATGATTTGTAACATGATTGTTGGGTTGCAAATTAATGTGCAACTCCAGAAAGTAGGAAGTACCCGTAGGAGTAGTAGCAGTAGCGGCATAATACGCGAAGGGGAGCTCAATGAACTGGGCCCCCTATATACTAAACTCATTCCTTGAAGACTACAAGGACGCACAAGATTGGGGCTCTAAGTTCCATTATTCATGGTTACTCATCCTCATTTCACTTATCGAGTGGCAGGAACTCGCATATAGTCTTTTCTTTCCAAGGACAAGAAAATGTGGCACAATGCACTACACATCCCTTTGCAGTGCAGTTGACCTCAAAAAGAAGAAACTTAACAACAACATGTTCATGATATACTTGACAAAGTTCCAAAATAGAGCTGCAGAGACATGGAGGATGCCCATAGAAATTGTCTAGGATTTTTGGCAGATAGCAAACTTCTAGGCATCGTGCCACAGTATGTGGCTACAAGAAAAGAAGGATACAGCTAAGGAGTGGTTGTAGTTGAAGTACTATGTAAAAATGCAGGTCATCTAGATGGAGGTCCAAGAATGGATTGAGGAGTGGAGAGTTCCAACAATCCCAAAGACGGTGTCAGGAGCACAAACAACGACGCATGACAGAACAGTCCCTGTGGAGCAAACAAGCAAAAACAGTGCAAGAAAAAAGAAAAATACACCATAGGGCCAAGAAGGGGGAAGAAATTATGTACAGAATAAATCCAGAATGAAGAAGAAATCCCAACATGGCTCTACACAAGGAACACTGTGTTGGTTGTGGAGCCTGATTATCTTCTTGATTTAGAGGTCCTTTCTTTCAGCCATGTTTATACCCCATGAAGTATTTACACCCCAGA
>CBVK0100692718.1:0-11078 GCA_900067695.1 Picea abies
AGCTTTTGAAATGCATGCGCACCCACGTGGCTAGCTGGCTAGCTGGCTGCATGGAGATATGCTCCTGCATCATACTCCGCAGCTGCAAAAATCATGAGCTCCTGCTCATGAGCTTCCCCTGTAGCTGTTGGAATCCTCCTGGGTCCCAAACAAGTGTTTGGAGCTTTCCATGTGCTCCATTCTGCTGCTGCTACTGCTGCTTCCACTGCGCTGCTGCTACCGCTCTCCTTCTGTCTAGCTGCTCCTCGCTGGCGGTATCTGCTGACTTCAACATCAGCTCCATGATCTCCATGATCACCTCATCCAGCTGCTCAAATGGCTAGTTTTGCTGTTGCAGTCTCCTCAGCTGCAAAAGATTTTGGCCATTGGGAAGATCACTATGATCCCCCATACCTCCTTCATTATCTATTTCCAACTTCACCTGTTGGATGTGCCCACCCTGCACTTTTACCCTTTCCTCCAAGGCTTCAATTTTATCCCACAGATCAGCAAAGCATAGGTTGTTTGTGTCTTCTTCTTCTGCTTCTGCAACCTCCCCTGTTGCATTGTTTTCAACTTCAATGCTGAAAATGATGAGCCATTCCTCAGAATGCTCATCTTGCTCTTTTGCTCCTACCTGAGCTTTTGCTGTCAGTCCCATTTCTACAACGCTCCTCTGTTCAACTACCCGTCTGAAATTGTTGAGTTGTTGCTTAGAAAAATCATTTTCTTCACCTGCTTGCGCAGCTTTCAAAGTCTGCTCCAATTCTTCTTCTTCTTTGACAGTCATCCTCAACTGTGACTGTTCCCCTACTACATCCACATCATAAAATCCTTCCTCTTCCTGGGCATATGGTAGGAATATGTAAATTCCCCCAATCTTCACACGACTCCTCAAATCTTCTGTAGTCAGCTGCACCTACTGATCCCCTTGCGAGCTCATCTGCTCCATCAGTTCCTCTGGCTGAATCTGATTCACTAGTTCATCCCTACCCACCTGGCAATATGGGATGATTCCACCACTTCCTTGGTATATTATGAGATCAACCGATCCCATCTTCATCAGCACCCTCTGCTGAATTGAATTCTCCATTGAGTCCATGAGACTTTCAGACAGTCTCAATTTTTCACCTCTGCGCACTCGACAATTTAACATGCTTTTGCTGCCCTCCTGGCAGTCTTCGATGCTTTCACTGCCCTCCTGGCAGTCTTCGAGATCTTCATATGATCTCCTTTCATTGCCCAGCTGGCAATGCAAAGTTTCCTGGCTGTCCTCACGCTAGTCCTTGAGATTCTCAGTCGATCTCAACTCACTGTCCTCTTGGCCATATGGAATCTCTACTTCTTTTCCCCCCTGGCAGTCTTTGAGATCATCAGACGATCCCAATTCCTCCTCTTCATAATCATCATCGAGACCTTTTCCAGTCTCGGGTTCACATACCTCAACCACCCTCTTATCCTACCGCATCAGCAGTTCAAGCCTCTCTATCTCTGCTCTGATGTCAACGAGCTCTCTATCCATTTCTGCAAGATTTTATTCCTTGCTTTTCTTCTTGCGGCCTTCAGTAGCCATCCTGCTACCTCTATCTGCCTTCATGGAAGATCTGCTGCTGTCACTCCTCATCATGAGTTCAACCAGCTTCATCTTTGCAGTCCTGCAGACTGTTTATGGACTGCTGCCTACCTGCAAGAAAGTCCTCACAGAGTCCTCCAGTGCTCTGTCTTCCTCTTTTTCCCTCTTGCCTAAAATATACAAGCAAGAACTAGCTCTGATACCACTTGATGCAGAATGAAAGGTGATCCTACACCTCCAACTCGCCTGCTCCACCAGGACCTTCTTCTTCACTGGCCCGAAGAGTTAAAACACTCTCCAAATCCCCTATCGGGACTTTTCTCTACCCACAGAACTATCCTTATGACCCCCTTGTGTTATATCGGGAATTCAGACCTCACGGGATTGCGAGTCATGCTCTCATGAAAATTGGGTATTACAAAACCCCGAACCCCAATGGAGTGTTCATGTCACACCTTCCTCGTCTCCTGTCAGGAATTTGCCTATCGGGAAATCGGCACTTGCGATGTCGCGAGTCACATACACTATGAATTCTTGAACCCTGAACTCCAACGGTTCCTGAGCTTCCTCGATCTTCCTGTGCATTCTTCCCAGACTTGGAAGAATTTGGATCTTTCAAAGGTTTAGACCTTTGCGTTTCTTCTCCTCTGCGAATTCTCAACTTGAGTCTCGCTGATACGCGTAAAAGCACTGCCCTTCCTGAGCTTCTGTCCTCGAATCCTCAATGGATTCCTTGACTCCTGCACTCCTGGAGAGTCCCTATGCACACACGGTGTTGTCTCTCCTGAGCTTCAACAAATACTCAGACCCCTTGGGGGATTTTTTCTTCCTTCTCCCTCTGATGGAGAATATGGATGCCTCTGGCTATCCTTCTACTCAAGATACCTTCTCGCTGAGTCTCCTGGGTATTCAGTAACCCAGTGAAATCTCCCCCAGTGGATGCTTCCTTCAGCTTCAGACCTCAAAGAGTTCCCTTCACCTCGTGTCTGTCTACAACCTTCCTCAACGCCCTCCTGGCGGAGTCTCTTCTTCCACAGAACATTCGGTAGTTCTGGGTTCCTATGCACCTTTTGCACTTGCTCAATGCCTTCCTGGCAGAACCCCTCAGAATCCTCAACGATTCTGGTCTTCCTGTCTGAACTCACAATGGAGTTCTTCTCTAACGCAATCTGTGCGTATGCTCAATGCCCTCCTGGCAGAGCTCCTCAAAATCCTCAGCGATTCTGGTATTCCCTTAAGAACTCACAATAGAGTTCTTTCTCCCTGTGCACCACTGTACATGTGCTCAATGCCCACTTGGCAGAGCTCCTATAGAATCCTCAGTGATTCTGTCTACAATCGTGTTTCAGCTACACAGTTATGCCTCCAAGGTATTCAACAATCTTGAGGTCTTCTCCCAGAGTTGATGATTCCAGTTCCTGTTCCCACCTGGCACGTCTTCGTCTGACTCCTCACGAGTTCAAAAGTGCATGCTCTGTGCACTGGCGTTCAGAGTTCGCAGCACTCTGTCATACCCTCATGGCATGAAGCCTCAAAGAACCTCTCGAACCTGAAATCAAACACACTCCCTGCAATGGCACGATAACAACACACACATATACAGCATATACATGGAACACACACAGACATCCATTCAACACATATCATATGTAGGAAAAAACTATTGTTTGTATTAAATAATGGCAAATGCCTGTATAATTTACAATGGTGTTCCTGAGCTCTCCCTGGCTCTTCCACTCGACCATTCTCTTTCTGCTCTACATGCATACTCACTCAAAATGAGATCTTAGATCTCTTTTACCTGAGGTGCTCATCGAGCGCTTCCCTCCAGGATTTACCTACTCTAACTAATTACAATCAATGGCTGTCTAGTCTGCTATCCAAAACTAGATCTCAGTCGATCTACAATAAATGCCTATCTTATCTACACCCTGTGCAAAGGCATGGCTCTCTTGGCTCACCAGCCTAAGACATTAAATTACATTGAATTTCAAATTCAAAATGAGGCTGCGCCTCCCTTCAGCTTTTGAAATGCATGCGCCAAATTCAAAATGAGGCTGCGCCTCCCTTCAGCTTTTGAAATGCATGCGCGCCCACGTGGCTGGCTGGTTGGCTAGCTGCATGGAGAGATGCTCCTGCATCAGTTGAGCTACTTCGACCTGTTGTTGTGCCAAGGCCTCCTGCTCAACGAAATCTTGAAGAACTTCCTCATTCACAAGTCCTTCCAAGCATTTCTCAAATACAGTGACTACCTATTCTATTTATGCTCCTCGTCCTTCAATCTCTTCGAACAATTGGCAAGCTACATCCTAGACTGACTGGAGCTTCTAAGTTACTTCCATGACTTTTCTCTATATGGCATGGACGTGCTATTCAAAAGTGAATTGTTCCCGAGATCGTTTCATTCTTTCAACTATTGAAAATAACTTGAGTTGTGCCTATATCATTGTTTCTTGTTTCTTTTCCTCCTAGAGTTGTGACTCCAATGTCTTCAGTTCAGGTTCCTCAGTAAGTCTCTCATACGTCTGTGCACTTCTACTACTAAGTTGTTAACATTCCAAAGCTAATTTTATGATCCTCTCAACTGAACTCCGGGCAGTGGCCTCTCTTTGGTCTCACACATCCTGTGGAGTACTTGGTACTGTTTGTAGCTCTATATATTATATTCTCTGTTGAAGCTACTAAATGGATTCTGCAAGCCTAGCCACTTGATTCTCTACTGGGTCTTCCTCCTTTTTCTCTAAGCCCATCACAGAACAAAGTGATATGTTGAATACTTCTTTGAATCTGACCTGCTCCATGAGAAACTCTTCTTTCTCTTGTTGGATCTACGCTTTATCCTCTTTGAACTTTGTTTGGAGGGAAACCTTCTCTTGCTGCATAGCCCTACGTTTCTCTATTATTTCCTCTTGTTCTTTCTTCAGGGCCACTGTGGCATGTTCTGTTTCTTCTTGTGCACGACGAAGGTAAACTTCAGTCGGATCGACTAGTCTATGGAGTTGGGTAGGCTCATCTCCCAACTTTGTTTCTTCTGATGGGAGGGGCATAATGGACACTACACGGCTAAAATGAAGGGCCTGTTGTACCCCTCGTAGTTCTGGTTCAATTTTTTCATACATGGTCTCTTTCTTAGCTTCATTTCTCTGCAAAATATTTTCCTAGGTGTTTGATATAGCTGTGACGATGAAGTCAAAGTCATCGAGTGTGAGTACAATATGCATCTTGGTCTTACTAGATTTTGACTTCTTCCACGATGTGGCTTTCATGGGAGAAACCTTTCTTTTGTTAGATGGCTCTGCGTCATCAGGGGGATTCTGTGGAATTTTTACTTCACCTTTCTTTTGTTGATATTATTTTCCATTGTTCTCTTCTTTATCTACTTCGCCATCACCTTGTCCTCCAGGTGATTCTGAAGCATTTTCTTCTAATGCACTGCACAACCATTGGACCTATTATGTCTTCTTCCTTCTACTAGTTCTAGGTCTATCATGCCCTTCGTGAGTGACCACCAGTCTTACGATTAGTTTGGGATCAGATAGTTTTGCGGGGTCAATAGGGATAAGGAGCTCTACAGGCCACTCCTTAGTTATTTCTTCTAAGTCCTCCTCTGTGAGTTTGTAATAACTCTGTGGTAAATCTTTGTGTTCGTCTCTGTGCACAGTGATTTAGATAAAATGTATGTTTGTGTGGAACTTCACAAATGGCCTAAACCTGTGCAAGGTGTTCGTCGTTATACGAGGGACAGTCTCAATAGCCCTCTTTAACAGCAGGTAGTAGGTCTGGAACACCATGTTGGATTGCCATTATTTTCCCATATCGCTTGAATACCAGAGCGAAGTGAACTTCATGGCTAAGGGTTAAGATGGTTCTAGTTTAGGGAAGGTCACACCTTCTGGCATCTCCCAAGCTATGAGTGCGATGAGGATCAACAACCAACTAAAATGGAACTCATAGCCCTGATCCTAAGCTTCACAACAGTCTTGGTATAATTGGTTCACTAATTAATTTTCCCAGTTCATCTGTATCCCCTCCATGCATTTCCCTGCGAGGTCAACAACAAACCCTGTGACCTATGTGGGTCTGTTCTTCTGTATTAGCTTACCAACAATCAACTAGCAAGCAAGGCGCACTGCGCTATTCTATATGGAGGCTACCTTGTAGCCTTTCTTCCCCTTCTCCACATAGTCATATGTATATTTAATCTTCCGCACCAGGGCACGGTCTGTATCCTTCCCTGGGTAAAAGTCTTGCAAGTCTGGCCCTTGCATTCTCAATCTGGTGATCTGATGGATCAGATCTAGGTCGATGGTGATGCATCTATCTAGCCACAAATAACCTCCATGGAATCTCGACATCAGGATCTTAATGCATGCATTAACCTCCTGGTGCCTTCAAAAATGGGGTATTTTCATCACGTTTAGAATAATGGACTGTGCGAGGTCCATAGTCCATGGTTGGGGGATTATCCTTGACTTCTTCCCCTTTTTCCTAGTCAACTACCTATGAAGGTTGAGCATGCTGAAGTTCTTGAGATCCCCTAGGTTAAAGTCATTGATATTTAGTGTCATGATCTTATCTGGATGAGGCTTGCCTATGCGTATCCCCTTTGGGAGGTACACAGTGACCAAGGTGTCGTCGAAGTCCCCGGGAACAACATCACAATTCACCACGCCGGACAGAAGTGGGATGTAGTTGGGAAGGATGGATGGGACTAACTTCGCATTCACCAAGTCATCTTGATGCTTGGTTATTTTCTAGGCCGCATCTTGAGATGGTCTGGATCTGCGAGTAGTTGATGGGGAGGCTTGCACTCCTCTCGTTGATGAAGCTTGAATTTTGAAGGACATCACCTTCTCATCCATGAGTTCGATTGGAACTTCTTTGACATACTTTTTTGCGGCATTGAGTTCATCCGAAATGCACGCTCGAGATTGGATAACTCAGGTTGATGAACAAATTCTCAATGCAATAGAACAGGTAGCGAAGTCTCAATAAGCACAACACGTAACAATGAGTTCTTTTGTTATCTCAGATACAATTCAAGAAAGTGTTCTCAGCACAACAGTCGATAGAATAAGTAGACAACGATGTAATGGATCCCTACAATGAACAAGAGGCCTTCATCAATGCAGTTTTTTCCATTACGACGTGGTCCAAATGGTCTGGTGGTGAGCTTTCCGATCATAACTATTGTTCTAAGAATTCGAGAACATTAATATGACGGTTATAATTCTTCCAACGGTCATATCTCTAGTCCATGGTGAAGTGACAATCTAAGCTGCTCTGATACTCCAGAGAAGTTCAAATTCTGGAGACCTTCCTTCTACGAAGCCTTCTCTAGAGCTTCTTGTAATTTCTCCAACTATGCTTTCTTCTTGTTGAGATTTCTAGCCTTCTTCCCTGTGATCTACATTACTGGGTTCCTCTTCCCATTCTTATTCTTATCTTCTCTTGGCATAATAACTAGGCACTATTGAGGATATTTCATAGGGTTCAAGGGAAATACTTCTTCTCTATCTAGGGTAGGTTCTCTACTATCTTGTATGGATAAGTTTTTCAAGTCTGTCTATGTACTTTCAACTTCGACATCCAAGTCTCTGGTTCTGAACAACTTTGATCTGTTCTCCTGTTCTTCTATCAAGTGCGTTATTCTCCTAGTCATGAAATATTTTAATTCTTTCTTTTTCAATTCTAGGGCTTCTTCTTCTTTTCTCCGGGTTTGATATTTCTCAATCTAGAGTTTTCCTAGAAATAAAGAAAATGGGGTGTTGTTCTCAACAAATTTAATAACCTCAAATTATTCCTCTATTGAAGTTCCATGAGCACTCATAGATATCTGGGTAAGTCTTCCACATAGGTTTATTAAGTTTCCTCTAAATAATCCTATTCCTCCCAATGAAGGAACCATAGCAGGCCTTCCCAAGGTTTCTGAAGTTCTTTCTATCATGACATTCACCCGTGTTTCCTCGTACAAAACATAGTCTATGTCAAAGTCTCTATTTCTTTCTTCTATGCATTATTTCTCTTGGAAGATCTCTGGTAAGTTGATGTCTCTGTGATCGTTCAGGGTTTCTTTTATTTCTAAAAATACAGTCTCTGATTCTTTCTGGGGTTCTTCCATAGTCTTAATTTTTTAGTCTTTCTCATGTTTTTGTTTCTCCATATTCATTCTTTCAAGTTTGGCAATCATCCTAGGGAAATCCATAACTTCATGGTTCATATCTTTACAACAAAGAAAACTAGGTCTTCTATCAGGGAAATCCTTAGCAAGATGGCACGACCTTCTACAACTGTAACAAAGAGTTAATACTCTCTTCCTCTTAAATGATCCTCGGCCTTTCTTGTACTGCACACTAGGATCATGGTAGATGACCTGTAGAAAATTCTTCCTAGGATCCTGCATCCATTGGTTAGTCCAAACATTCTTTCTATGCATAGGAATAACATATCTTTCATTATTTCTATCAGATCTACTCATATCAAACCTTCTTTCTTCTAGTTGTACCTTAGTTTTCAGACTACGACCAAATTTATCGAACATATCTAGATCCATACTTTCGAAAAAAAAATTCACTTATCTTACCTTTAATAGAGCACAAAGCTTTCATATCTTACCTCTTTTCTTTAGATTGAACTTTTGTTCTTAGCACATAGATTTCACAAGTTGAGTAGAATATTGCGCACTAAAGCAACATATCTATGCACAGAGATTTCTTTCTTTTCCTCAGTTCCTAGCAATCACAGTTTCAGTCCCGACAACAGAACCATTTGTTGGTAGAGGGATATACCCAGGGTTCAATGCTTCAACAGTGCACCAACAAAAACCTAACTACCAGCCCTTTCGGCAACACCTGCGAAGCAGATGAAGTCTCACCCAAGGTAGAGACAGGGGTGGTTGTAGGACTCATATGTCTGCAACCTAGCTGGGACACAGATCTGTGATTACAACACCTTAAAATAGCACTTAGCGGTTTTCATTCATTAGTACTTATCCTTTATCTATAGCACAGATAAACCCTAATTACATTGAAACACAATATTCAACCAGATTCAACACATTCAAGCACTGAGAACATCAACATAGATCAGATATAGCATCCTATTCACATCATTAGGCACTAAGCTATCATATTAATCTAAGCATACATCATTCCACTAAGCATTAATCATATGAACCATAAAACAACCATAATGGACAAAGAAACCACAACATAGGATATATGTGGTTCACCCCTAGCCTGGGGATATGTCCATCGACTCTTCTTATCTTTATTGTCTTCTGTCAATAATTTACATGCATAGAGCCACAGGGTCCTACTCTGCATAGGACATGAGATCTGTGCGTACCTCGCCAGATCCTCCTTCCTTGAGATAGGTTACAACACAAAGCCTTTACACAATCTCTTACAGTCACTTTCACTTAGCCTTGTAATCCTCACACAGTATGCACAAAACATTTACAACTATCACTTGCACTTAGCACATTGGCCTTCAATTTTCCTTTAGCACCTCCTATATTTCTATTTATACATTACAAAAGGGTCTATACATGCGTAAACCGATGGGCCAACATCCCCATACTCGTTACATAAGCCCAAAACCCAAAACACCCTAAAAGGGGCCCTGATCCCCTGATCTTCGCTTCGACTTGCACTCCACCTTTGATAGCCTGTCAAAGTCCCAAAATAGGTCAAACCTAACCAAGGATCTCCAAAACTTGGTCAAGGTCCGAGAACTCTTATGTTTGACTCCCGAAAATGTAAAATCATAGAAAATAACTTAGGAAGGTTGGTTGCAACTAAAGAAAGAAGACCGAACAACATATACATCCTAGACATGAAGAAGAGAGAGAATACAAAAGCCACACAAAAGGATTCAAAGGAAGAAAAAGTTCCAAAGACCAAAAATAAGGATGAAGTATTATTGAGTGCCACATGTTCATGGGGAGCAACCCCAAAGAAGAAGGTTACCCTATGCCATTGAAATCAAGGGGAGAAGCCCCAACCCTTTTCCATTGATCTCAAAGGGGGAGAGAAATTGGGATCATGATGACAAGGGAAGAATGAGTGTTGCCATCAATGACAAAGGGGGAGATTTTTGGAATATTGGTTGTTGTCATTGATTTCGACCCTAGTGATTCATTTTGGACCGCAAGATTAATGAAGGTATTTGGACATGAAGGACAATGAAAATGGATATACAACACCCATGGATGGATAATATACATCATGTTGTTTTCGGTGGTATATGGCATGCCACGTGGATCCTCATTGTTGAGGAGAAATGAATTTTTGAATATGACAAAGTGAATTGAAGGAGGTAAAGGTAAGCCCTGAAGATAATTAAAGAAAAGAATTACAAAATAAGAAAGTGTCAGGTCATCCCTAATGTTAAAAGGAAGTGACATAAAGGGTATAAATGCATGTCATTAAGCATTCATTTTTTAACACACACAAGTTTTCTAATGAACAAGGAGATATAAGTCGAATTTCAAAGGAAATTTGAAGTAAAGAAGGCCAGATTTCAAGGGAGGATGAAGTCTTTTGGTGATGTGTTATAAGGTGTTCTGGGTAAAACAATCATAACGTCTTAATAGCGAATCGAAATGAAGTGAGACTAATCTCATTGGAAATAGTATTGGCTATAGTTTCCTATGTAAATATTTCATAATATGATGTTAAAAATTGAGCGTGAGGAATGTTGTACAAGTTCGCTCTCATGAATAAAGCAAAATTGAATAAGGTCTATCATTTTCTCTATAACTCCTTTTCTAGGAGGATTCAAGGAGTGAAACTTGGAGGAGTTTAAGAGAATCAATTGAGTAATATTATCTATAGGATCAGAGTATTCCAATAATTGAAGAATTGAATAAGTTGAAGAAGTCTTAGGAAGCATTATCAGGTTCTATGTGATGGTTCGTTGATGGTGATAATTTAATGTAAATTCTTATTATCTCTCATATATTATTGGGTGGAAGGAAGGGGAAAGGATGGAGAGGAAAACCCTCTCTTGATATTGGATGATTGTATATTCCTTTTTTAGGTTTATCCCTCTCTTTATATTCGAAATTTGTAGCTACCTTTGGAATTCATTAATTACCTTAAACAATAACTATTGATTTTTTCTCATATATTGTGCATGGTGTATTGTGGTGTATTGGTGTAACTCTTGTACTATTGTTCATTTCTCATTGGATATAATTGAATGGTTTAAGTATAAGTTGATTTTTTTTTTAAATTATACTTGATATTGATTCACTCCCCTCTAGGTATCAATAGTTTCAAAGAAAAGGAGAAATTTTTCCTCCAATTCAGAAATAGAGATGAAGAAAATATGCAGTTGCAAAGAGAAGTCAAAATTCTGAGGACATAAAATGGATTGTTAAAGAATCAACAAAGTCACTTGATTCAAGTTCCATTGAAAGTGAAAGAGCCAATTGATATCATTGATCCAACATAAGGCTTGACTAATGTAGCATCCCTGACCATCAACACCACTTCCGGGCAATGCTACCCAAATACCTTGT
>CBVK0100692719.1:0-11078 GCA_900067695.1 Picea abies
TCGTTTAATTTCAGTAATTTTTGTTTCTTTTTCATAAAATATAAAAAATCAAAAAAGAGATTCTTGGCTATCTTAGGACAGAACATACATGAGTTTTGCAGGTTTTAATCAAATCTGTAGATTGTTTATAATGTACATTTGTGAATAAGAAATAATGTAGCTACTAATTAGATAGTTGATTTGAGTTATTATAATCATAATTAGTATCTTGTATATATATATAATAGTTAGTATTTTATAGTTAGATTAGTGTAGTTAGTTTAGTTTGCTTTATTAGTTTCTATTTTCCTTTATTTTAGTTAGTTTCTTGTATTCGGTTATAGTTTAGTTTGTTTTATTTACTTTAGTTAGATTTCTTAGCTCAGATCATTTCTCTCTGGTTTTCATAGGAGACCTTAGAGTGGCCAACAGAGCTGTTAAACTCGTCAGGGTGGTCTATTCCAAATCGCTTGGGTTATTTAGACAACCCTGGACCGGTTCCACTCTCCCAGTTGACAGACGGTCAATTTTTCTCGTCAACAAATGGTGCTAGAAGGAGGGCCTGACCTAAATTGATGGCACGAGGTGGTCGCAAGACTCCTCCACCCCCTAATTGCTCCCCTATAGTGACTAGAAGCCGTTCATTCGATAGTATTCCCCCTCAAACAACAACTACTTCAATCGAAGATCCTCAGATCACATTTGAGCCAACAACCCCTAATCCTATAGGTGGCGATATACAAGCAATTTTTAGAAAATCTCTTATTAAATCACATAAAGCCTTTGCTAGTCTTAGGCAACCAAATCGCCTATGGGGTCAACCCTTAGACTTCTTTGAAGTCAGAGAACAACTAGGTGATATAGACCTTACTGTGCATCCTACAGATCCAAACACAAATCCTGTTGCAGGAGGATCTGGGATACCTCCTTCACCACCTCCCTCATCTCCTTCTTCTTCTGGAGGAGATTCCTCTTCTGACGAAGGCAAATCACCTTCTCATCCTTCTACACCCACTACCCCAATGGAAAACCAGAAAAACCCTGCTAGACCTTGGTTGGACTAGGATGTCGTAGCTGTACCTGGAGACCAACACCCTTTACCTAAGCACCCGTAGAAATGGCTTCCTAAGTTTGATCCCGATTCAAAACAGATAGTTGAAGATCATATCAAAAAATTTATGTTAGCCATCAGACTCCGTAACGTTGAACATGAAGATGTTGTCTGTAGGTTGTTCCCTTACACCTTTGAGGGTAATGCATCCACTTGGTACTTTTCCCAACAACCTCACACTATAGTGTCTTGGGAAAAATTTGAGTCATGCTTTTTGGAAAAATTCGGAGATGGAAAACCTCCTGAAGTCTTAGTCATGGATCTTTCAAACTTAAAAATGAATGCGAAAGAAAAAGTTAAAGATTTTAATCAAATATTTTTAACACTTAAGAATAGAATCCCAGCAGACTCTATGCCAGCTGAGGGTCTTGTAATAGCTTATTACACCAAAGCTTTACATCAAAGTATAACTATTTAGGTGAAAAGATCCAAAAAGGCCACGTTGTTAGAAGCCTTTGAAGAGGCTACGCAAATTGAAAAATATATTCTTAGTCTTAAGGATTCTTCTAGCAACGAAACTGAGACTTCTTCATCTTCCAAGAAAAAGATTGAAATTCTCCCCAGACCTACGCAAAACAAAACTCGGTCCGAAAATTCTGATTTGGAAAGTTTAACCAAAGTTGTACAAAAGTTATCCAATCAGGTTATAGACTTAAAAAGGTCAACCGATGAAGCCTCTTTGAGTAAAGGACCCTACAAACCTCCTTTCCGAAAGCCTTTCCCAACCAACTGGACTAATCCAAACCCTGAAGGCCTGAACCTAGAAAGTTTGCAATGTGCTCTACAGAAAATTTTAGGAACCCAAGATGACTTGATCCCTCCTGACATTCCTCAAGAAGAAGTCGAGCAGGAAACAACCCAAGAAGAAGAGTCTTCTCCAAATATCTTTGGTCACCTCTCTGATAGTATCTTTCAAGCTAACTTTGAGACTGTGCACCCTTACAATACTAGGAGCAAGACCGCTAACAAACCTCCTGCCAAGAACACTACAACTTTACCTCCAAAGCCATCTAAATCAGTAGAAATTAAACAGAGTAATGTCAGTCCTAAATTAGATTATGATGTTGTTGAAGATCTTAAGAAATTACGGGCTAACATTTCTATTTATGAGTTGTTGAAATTTCAATTTTTGTTACAGAAGATGTTGCAGAATATTTTAGACAATGGCAAGAATGGTAATTCAAATGGTAATAAGGTTATGAAAAGAAAAGTTCCGCAGAAGACTTCCACAAAAAACCATCCTGATACTCAAGATAAAGGAAGCCTTCATGTAACTCCTGTAAATAATGTAAATAACAATGTAAATAGTGTAAATAATTCAGATAAAGTAGTCTTAGAGAATGCGAGTAAGAAACCACAAGCTACAACTCTAATTACTCGCAAGAATGTACCTCCTTTTCTTTTAACTTTCGAAATCTTCAACAGAAATGTGCACAACTGTATGGTTGACTCAGGAGCCTCGTCAAATGTGATGCCCTAGTCAGTCTGCCAAAAGATTAACGCTGAAGTTGAACCATCTTCTTTGAAAATCATACAACTTGATTGAACAGATGTTAAATTTATGGGCGAGATAAAAAATGTATTGATTATATTATCATCTAACCCTAAGGTTCATCAAGTTATTGATATAATTGTGGTGGATATTCCAGAAGTGTATGGTATGTTTTTGAGCAGGGACTGGTCGGAGCAGCTACATGGTTACTTCGCAATGGACTGGTCTCACTTATGGCTTCCAGAAAACGGCAAGCCCAACAAAATCAGGGTGAATCGTGAGCATTACCTCAAGTTCACGGTAACAGACTTGAATGACCCCAATGAACCATATTCACCTCCGGCACAGTCACCTGAAGTCCAAGGGATGGACACCTACTTCGGAAATTTCATGGCTAAAATTTCACCTATCAACGATCCAGAACAACAATTTGAGATCAAATCATGTACGCAACCAACAGCTTCTATCCAACAATCCTGTGAACCCGATGGAAATCAAATTTGGTCTTTATATTTCAACGGTTCCAAGTCGAAAGAAGGAGCTGGTGCAGGCTGCATCATTATTGATCCAGCAGGTAATAAAACATTATTGGCTTGTAGGCTAGAATTTGAATGTACTAACAACATTGCAGAATATGAGGCTTTATTACAAGGTCTCAGAAAATCCTTAGACATGCATATTCAAAATCTAGTTGTATTCGGCGACTCTGAGATAGTGGTTAGACAGGTGAGAAATTCTATACATTGTCTTACCCCACATATCAAATGTTATCAGTCTGAGGTATGGATTTTAATGAACAAATTTTCTGCTTTTAATATAAATTCCATTCCTAGATCAAATAATACTGAAGCAAATCTACTAGCTAATGTTGCTTCTAAACTTCTTCCTGCAGAAGGCTTATCCCCAAACGCATTCTCTGTGAAGCTATTGTTTCGACCATATGTTCCAGACAATATCACTAACTGGAGAGTGTTTGATGATGATCAGTAGATTATTAACTTTCTGCACATGGAAGAAACCTTCCAAGACGCTGTGATAGATGAACAAACGCATGATGACAATTTGCATGACTTTACGGTAATACCTAATCCGAAATATCCTGAAGCTCTATCGGACATGGTAAATTCCTTACCCAAATATGTTGCTAGACTAGAAAAGTTTTATGATTTTGAAGATAAATCTAAAAAAACGGTCAATTGCAAAACCAACAGTTCCTCATTGTCTTACGAAAAAGTCAATTTAGGAACTAGTAAAAACCCTCAGTGTATCAACTTAGGCTTGGGATGTTTTAGACAAGAAAAAGATTCTTTTGTTAAATTGTTTAAATAGTTCAAGGATGTCTTTGCTTGGACTTACGAAGATCTTAAAATGTTTGATCCTAATATTATACAGCATGTCATCCCAATGAAGCCCAAAACCTTTCCCTTCCAACAGAAACTAAGAAAAATGCATCCTAAGCTAGAACCGATCGTACAAAAAGAATTGAATAAACTCCTAAGTGCTAAAATAAGTTTTCCTGTTAGACACACTCAATGGGTATCCAACCTCGTCCCAGTGTGGAAGAAAAATGGGGAAATTCGGCTTTGTCTCGATTTCTGAAACCTCAACAAAGCATATGATAAAGATAATTATCCTGTCCCTCCTATGGAACAGATACTTCCACAAGTATCTATTTCCGAGAGGCTGTCCTTATTAGATGGTTTCTCTGGATACAACCAAGTCTTAATGTCTCCGTCAGACCAGTTGAAAACTACCTTCCGTACCCTGTGGGGCACTTATGCTTATCGCAAAATTCCCTTTGGATTGATCAATACTGGTGCTACCTTTCATAGAGCAATGGATATTTCTTTCTGAGGCTTGATCAATCACTCCGTAGTACTATACCTAGATGATGTGACCATTTATTCCAAAAACAAAGACGATCATCTAGCTCACCTACGAACCGTTCTGCTACGATGTCGTAAATTCGACATCTCCTTGAACCCCAAGAAATCCATCTTTGCAGTGGAACAGGGTAAATTACTAGGATTCATTGTGTCTAGTGATGGAATGATTATTGACCCCAAGAGGACCCAAGTCATCACTAAACTTCCCCCACCTACCTCCAAGAAATCCATGCAGTCTTTCCTAGGCCAGATTAATTTCATGAGAAGATTTGTCCCCAGTTTCTCCGAAATGGTCAGGCCTCTCCAGAACTTGATTAAGAAAGACACCCAATATCACTGGGGACCCACAGAAAACCAAGATTTCAATGCTATAAAGAAGGCCATAATAGAAGCTCCGTCTCTCATGAGCCCTGATTTCTCTAAAGATTTTACACTCTATACTTTCGCCTTTGATCGTTCCTATGCCACAGTCTTAACTCAGAAGAATTCCGAGAACAACAAAGTACCCATCGCCTTTATGAGCTCTACTTTCAAAGGCACTGAACTTAACTACCCAGTAGTCGATAGGCAAGCCTACACTGTCTTCAAGGAATTTAAGCATTTCCGGTCTTATCTTTTGAAGTCAAGGACCAAGGTCATTGTCCCCTACCCTGCCGTTAGGAACTTGTTAGTGCAAAAAGAGTTAGGAGAGAAAAGAGCCAACTGGGTCACCTCCTTGCGGGAGTATGACTTAGAAATCACTCCAGCTCATATCGTGAGAGGCCAAGGGTTGTGTAAGTTGGTAGTTGATTTGGAAACTGAACAACAAGAAGATAGTGACACGTCACACCTAGAACACCACGATCAGAGTTTGATTTGTTGTACAAAAAACCTCGTAAGTCCTTGGTATGACGATATTAGACACTATCTTCAACATGGATAAGATCTCCGTCACCTTGACCCTACCAAGAGAAGAGCATTGAGACTAAATTCTGCCTCCTTTCATCTAGTCAATGGTATACTGTTTCATCAGAATTTTGATGGCATACTGATGCGTTGTCTTGAAAAAGACGAAGCAGAAAGAGTCTTGCTTGAGTTGCATGCAGGAGAAGCTGGTGGTCACTTCGGTGGTGATACCACTGCTCATATAGTCTTAAGAGCTGGTTATTATTGGCCAACACTTTTTAGAGACTCCCACGCCTTGTGCCGTAAATGTATCATTTGTCAGAAAGCGTCAAGGCGATTGCAAAAATCAGCTTTCCCTTTGCAGCCCGTTACGGTCGATTCTCCTTTCCAGCAATGGGGCCTTGACATCATTGGTCCTATTAACCCTCCATCCTCACAACAACACAAATACATTGTGACAGCCACTGATTACTTTACTCGATGGTCTGAAGCCGCCGCGCTAAGAACTGTTAACACAAGTCAAGTGATCGCCTTTCTGAATTCGAATATCATCACTCGTTTTGGTATCCCTGATTGTCTAGTCTTTGATAACGCTTCATAATTTTCCTCTCTTGAGATGAGTGAGTTCACCTTAGAAAAAGGAATAAAGCTTAAGTATTCCGCGAGTTACTACCCACAGGGTAACGGCTTAGCAGAATCAACAAACAAGAACTTGATCAAGATTATCAAGAGAACCGTGGCTGAAAATCACAAGAACTGGAAAAATTCACTATTGAATGCATTGTGGGATGATAGAGTAACACCCAAAGCCGCTATAGGTAATTCCCCATTTTTTCTCGTTTATGGCAGAGAAGCCATTTTGCCTCCTCACGTTCTTCTTCCTTCGCTCCAATTGTCACAAAAAGTTCAAGAAGAAGAATGTCCCCCTTTAGAAAGGCGTATCAATGCTCTGATGAAGTTAGAAGAAGTAAGAACTCAAGCCAAGCGTAAACTAGATCAACATCAACAACTGATTAAAAGCTGGTTCGATTCTAATTCTACTTCTGATAGAAATTTTGAAGTTGGCGATCTTGTCTTAAAGTGGGACAAACCACATGAAGGGAAGGGTGAACACTCTAAGTTTCAAAATTTGTGGCTTGGGCCATTTTTGATTGCTGAAAAGTTGGGTCCTAGTTCTTTTCATTTGCAGAATCTTGAAGGACAGCTTGACACCTATCCGGTGAATGGCCAAGCCCTGAAAAGATATTTTGCCTGATTTTGATTCTTGTATATTATGTAAATATTTCCATTTGTTTTTATTTTCTTTTGATTTTGATTTGATTGATCAGTTTGGTGTGTTTTGAAACATATGCATGCTTGTACACTGATCCATTCAGACATAGACCATGGGAAAATCTCTTCGCTGAAATAACTTATAAAAAGTTGTACGAACATCAGTGATATGTTTGAAAATAATGTTGGAAAATTTTGTTTGAAAGAAGTTTACTAATTTTGATCTCTAAGTGAAGTTTGTCATGATCATCTTTTTCTTTTTACACTGTCCCTTTTCCGTAAAGGAATGACTCAAAAAGATGTCTCCCTGTCGTAGTAAGTTGTTTTAGAAATAAAACATTTATGGAGCTAAATCAAGGACAGTATTTAAAAATTATGATGAGGTCTAAAAAATGAGATAATATCAAGATTTTTCAGCGTAACCCCGCTCAGCTATTTATAAAAGAAAAACAAAAAAAAAAATGAAAATAAGAGCTGTGGGAAGTGTTTGTAAACCCACCGGGATGCTGAACAGGTCCGCTAGCAACGGGTAAATGCAAGCATGGTGCCAAGACAACTTCATCGGGGTACTGAACAGGCCTGCTGGTAGCGAAGCAATGTTGGGTAAATGAAAATCTGAAAAAAATATGAAACCTCTTTTAAAAAGTCCTTTATTCTAATCTAGAAACTTATTGACAGGATAAAGACGTCCGAGTGGGTTAAATGACAACCCTGTCGAGGCTATGGACGCCTGTTGGCAGCAGTGGCCATGCCAATAGTATTGAAGATTTTATCATAAAAATCATGACTTGCTGATCTTTAAGACTGTTATTGGTTTGCATCTTTTAAAACATAGCTGGAAAAGATGGTAAATGTTGATGTTGGTACGATTTTCTGGTTGTTGTTTTTGAGTTGAAATTTTTCTTTGTTGTCCTGATCTGAATTCATTTCTTTTGACAGAGATAACTGCTTCTCCCAGTGTGTCGCCATTGTTGGCAGCCAATAATATTTTTTTAATTTCCCTAAAAAAGATGCCTACACCTAATTGTCTTCTAATCGACAAGTCATCGTCGCATTTTGCAACTAGACATTGGTTTCATTTCTTGCGACAATTGCAATTTGATTTCGTTTCAGTTTTCACAACTGAAAGTGTGAAAACTCCTCCATTGTTGTTTGGACTCCTCCATTGTTGTTTGGACTGTCGTAGTCTTTTATTGATTTTCTAAAAGACACTTTACCATTGGTTTATTCTATGACTACGAATGACTTTCAAACTATATCCATTCACTTTGATTACACAACTTGATTTCTTTGGTAAAGTATTGAAAATGTTAAGTTATGAGTTATGTTTGATTTCATAAGGGTCATGGTTGATTTTGATATGATTCTTAATTGTTTTGAGCTCTTAACTTATCGATTTCATAAGGTCATTGGTTGCAATGTTTTTACACTTTGATTATGCTAAAAAATGCATGGGTCATATATCAATTTGGTTTCATATTTGATTTACACTTGTCGCATTGGTAAAACCTTTGGATGTCATGTTGGATCGAACTATACACTTGGCGCATGAATTTAACATATGGTATTTGTTTTATGTTTGATCGATGGCACGTTGATGTGGTTATACACCGATGTGGGTTGGCCGATTAATATGTTTTAAACGTTATGATTGCTGATGGGAAAGCGATGTACCCAGCCATTAATGCACTGCATGGCGGTGGTAATCCCACCACCTTTGCACGCATTACATTGATTCACACCCCTTTGAGCGCCTGCAACTATTAAGCCCTATCATTTTTACTCCTGCATGTTGTATGGTTTAAACCAAACCCTATCATGAACAGAATCCATGGCTCCTATCATAAGGGCAGAGAACAATGGGTGCCAAGCGTTGCTGATGTTTGATGGTGCTTATAGCGACCTGGAAAAGTTTGGGTGGCTCCCGTTTATAAAGAAGTTCAATGGTTACAACCCTATCATGGCTCGGAAATTTGCATTATCATTTGATGGCTGCCGAGCCAAAGTTGGAGATGTTCAACTTGAAATTAATGAACAGTTTCTTAGCTCGGTAACGAGCCTACCTGTTACGGAAAAAAAGTGGTCCAAAAGTTGCAAGGTAGATGATGTCCCGTGGACATTGTTATTCCAGTCTCGAACGGTGAACTCTTGCGACAAAGGCTTGCCTGCAAAAATGTTGAAACCACACTTGTATGATCTCCTAATGATAATCAAGAAATTCATTACTTGTGAGGGCAGGTATGGGCTCGTTTTCTTGTTTCACCTTCATCTATTGATGGTTTTTATGGGTTTCGAACTTAGTATGCCCCACTACCTACATATAATTTTGTTCAAGATGGATAAAAGGTACAAGCATAGCCAAGCTGATACTAGCCTCTTCCATTTGGGGTTGATTAAAATGATTATGGTTTACGAGTTAGGGTTACATCGTGATTGTTGGGCTGATTTTCTCAGTCGTAATGGCTTCGAAGAATCGAACCCTCCACAGGTTGATAAACCTATGGTAACTGGAGCCCAGCCTATTCCCCCTATGCCTTATAGCGTTTTTCTACCCAAACCTCTACCCGACCCACCTACGAATTTGCCTATGGCTGTGACTAAACAGGTTGAAATTGCTAATCCCGCAACCAAAAAGACTAAAGATAAGACTGGTGCTAATTCTAAAGGCAAGAAAAATGTTAGGTTAATATCTCGCATGGCGAGAAATAAGCCTAAACCCCTTGCCAAATCAGAGCCTATCGTGGTCAGCGAAGACTCTGATTCAGAGATTGAACGTTTTCTCACCAATGAGTATCCTTACTCGGAAGGCTTGTGTGACAAACCTCCTCACGACTTTGTCAAGAATTTTCCACCTTGTATGCGGGATGATCCTAATTTTTCCTTGTATTGAACTACCTCGATGAGCCCTCGGTGAATCATCGAAACCCTCGACTGCTCAACCTGTTGTTCCACCTTGCGATCAGTGTGGGTTGTGGTTGGAGAGGTACTACTTGGACGTGCTGATGTTGCAATCTAGAATCCATGATTTGGAAAACCAAGTGGCAAATCTCACTGGTCATAACACGAAGGTTGAATTCTCTGACAGGAAGCAACGAACAGCTGGTTCAATTCTGTTCAAGAATGTCGAGTCAGCCATGGCGATTGTCAATTCAAAATTGGCATAGCCTCAACAACTTCGCTGGTATAATTTTCACTCATTTATATGGCACATTCATAAACTCTGTATACATTGTTGACCTGCTCTGTCATGAATTTGTTGTATATAAGTTTTGATTATTAATTTTTTATTGGTTTTGATTAGATCTAATTTGATTGATCATGATTTGATTTGAATACTTTGTTATTAAGGATTGTTGATATCTTTTCTATTTTTGGAACACAGTCAATATCTCTGTTCGATTTGGTTATATCCTGTGCGATATGATGGGAAAATTGGTTAGCTGTTGTGATTGTATATTCTATGCTCGGACCAGTTCGTATGCCATTTGTTACATAATCAAATTTCGAATGGATATGAATAGTGGCTGTTACGATTTGAACTACATTCGATTGTAACAAATATATCATTTGATTTCGATTTGAGGAATGAAATTGATCGTATCCAGTCTTACGATTTGTGTCTTTAATTAAACTCAACCATATTCATTTCAGTTATTTGCCCAGTTTATATTATGGATTCTGTTGACTCTGTCAAGACTTTGTCGGTTGACTATGTGGTGATCAATAACGAAATGCATTTGATTGCTACTCATTCAATCTGATTCCATTCTAAAACGATTTACCTATCTTTGCATTTATTTGAACGATATCGATTTATTTCTATGACTATAATGAGTCAATGATGGTTATGATCATTGTTTTTATCATGTCTGTTCACCATGCGATACTCAGCAACCGTATTCTATAACAAATTTTAATGGATATGTTCCATAATTGCAACAGCCTGTCCATTTTGACAATTGAATAAAACGATATGAATTTCACACAGCTGTAACCAATCGATTGTGATAAGGATCGATTATTATCATATCTATTTTGGATTACATCATACAGTTGGCTTGCAATTGCATTTGGATACGAAACAGTATGATTATTATTTGCCCCGATCTTGTGATAACTGAAAAACAGAGCACTCATACCCTGTCCCGATTGTATTCTTTTTCAATTTGAATGATGAATTTGCTTGAAATATTAGTAATTTGTTTTGATGAGGAAAAGAAAATTAAATTGGATTTGATTTATTTTAAGATTTTATTTGATTGATATCTAGTCTTGTTTGCTATTTTGGACTAGCTATAGAATCAGATGATTCTATAGCTAAGTCTGTAGATTCAATTTTTTATTGTTTTCTTAATAAAATATCCTTCTAATTTGATCTTTGTGTTCTATTGCAGGCAAATTCAAATTGGCAATAGATATCATGAGCAGTTAGGGGATGATCTACAGATTTTAC